>JBAKBP010037923.1:0-16758 GCA_037953745.1 Lithodes maja
CTTCTGAGGCTCCACCCTTGGTCGTTGCCGAGAAGCCGGCCGACGTGAGTAGGGAGGAACAGGAGTGGGTTGAGAAGTGTCCGGGGCAGCCTATGGCGTGTGTTGTCACCGGAGATCCTGCCTCCAGGGAGTCACATTCTGGTCAACAATCTTTAGATCAGCGGAGGAAGGGTACCGAGAAGGGGTTGAAAGTTGATGCGGTTGAGAGTTTAGTATCAGCGGACATTCTCGGGGACTCAGTATTAGGACCAAATATCGAGTCTGAAGAAGACCCAGTAACTGTTCCTGAAGGGGCAGTGGATGGGCTTAAAAAGACGATGAGACAGCAACGGTATGCAGAGAGAGAGCAACGGGAGGCCAAATTTAATGTAGGAGGGGGGCATGAGTTGTTTCGCAAACACTTGGATAGGCTTGCTCCTTCGGACATTCGTAAGTTGAAATTGGAAGACCCGGAGGTTCTTGAATGTGGTACCGGTGCTGTCGCGTTGAAGGAGGACAGTGTTGCACAGTCGAGAGATGTAGCAACGAGGTACCCTGACGCGTACCCTATGAGAAATGGGTCAGCGAAGATGGTGGTCCGAGGCTTGCTAGTGTATTTTTCCCGGTATGGTTACCCGCAGGAGATTCATGTTATTTTGTTTGCTGCACGGGAGGTACCTGGGGAAAGTTTGGGATTCAGCCCTAATGAGCTCGTCTTTGGACACCGTGTCAGAGGGCCTCTCCATATGGTTGAAGAAGTATGGGAGGGCGCAGAAAAACCTTGTTCTATGCTCAAGTGTGTCCTCAACAGTCGAGAACGGATGTTGCGCAGTCTGGAGTTGGCTGGCCGTAATTTGACTAGCTCTCAGGCCCTCAGGAAGGACAGGTACGACCTCAAGGTTGAACTCAGGGAGTTTCACGTGGGTCAGGAGGTGTTGATTCTACTGCCCCTTGTAGGTCACCCCTTATCCGCGAAGTACGCTGGTCCTTATAGGGTGGTGGAGGAGCTATCGGACCTGGTTTACTTGGTAGCCACTCCAGACAGACGGAAGCGCAATCAGTTATGTCATGTTAATCCCATGAAGGAGTATGGGAGGCACCCCCCTGAGCCTCTCACTGTGCCTGTGATGACGTTTAGCAGTCAAGGTGGAGAAGGAGAACGGGACAGTCAAGCTCAGGTGGAGGATAACTGGAAGGATAAGAAGTTCAAATGGGTGCCTGAGTGTGAGAAGGTGTTTAGAGAAGTAAAACACCTGTTGTGCACTCACCCGATCCTCAGGGCCCCTGACTTTAGCCTACCTTTCCAACTAGCAATGGAGGCTAGTGGTATGGGGGCTGGTGCCGTCCTTGTGGAAAAGGACGATGATGGGCTGGAGCATCCTGTTAGTTTCTGCTCGGAGAAGTACAATTCGGCCCAGGGGAGCTGCTCTGTTGTCGAGGAGGAGCTGCTAGCAGTTGTACTTGCTCTGAGGCATTTCGGGGTCTGTGTTCCAGCCTATGGTCCGGTCGTTGTAGTTTACCCAGATCATCACCCTCTCAAGTTCTTGGACCAGTTTCACAATCGGAATATGAGGCTGACCAGGTGGTCACTAAGGTTATTGGTATATAACCTGGACATACGCCATATTGCCGGTTGTGACAACGTGGTTGCAGATGGTCGTTCAAGGGTATATGATCCTGGGTAGATTGACACACGGGTAGCCTCCTGCTTTAGTTTGAATAGTATTTTGCGCTTGGTGCTTGTTGGCTCGCGGTTGTAGACCAGCGTATTGGGTCGTAAAGCAGGAGTTGAGCGTTTGGTATTGAAGAAAAAACTAGGCTTGCCCCTATAGTGCAGCCGAAATAAACAAATTAAAAACATAAAAATCAAATAAAAAACTTTCTTTGATAGTTGAATTTTTTCAGTATGTTATAGCAGTAATTCTGAGTTGCACTCCTCTCAGAATGCTGGGCTAGAGAAGCTCGCTTTTGAGGAGCATAACTACATAATTATAATTTAACCTATTGTGTTGGGAGGGTTATAATTTTGAAAAAATGTTTTGTTGAAGAACTGTGCCAGATATTTTACTGCCGCTTGGTGATGGTAAGTGGAGATATTGCATGGGTTCTAACCATCAGATTTTTGTGAGCCTTGGGGCCTCTGAGAAAAATCTTGGGGGGGGTGTGACGTTAACCACTCCGTTAGAACCGCATGGCTTGTCCTACAGTGACTCGCTAGGATCGCCAGGGCAGTGGATGGGGCTACAGTTTATGTATTAGAGTGTGCTTTATTTCATATGAAAGCTCGTGTCATGGGCAGTCCAGAAAGGCTCTTTGTTTTCGCCCATGTCAAGGCTTTATATATTTAATTGTAAAGTATATGTTTTGTCATTAACTAGTAATGATAGGATCTGGGAGAGAGAGAGAGAGTAGAACGGAGTGAGAGGAGGCGCGCAGTGTTTTTTGTCCTGCTCGATGACGTCACGGCTGGCTGCCTCGCGGGGGTTGGTGGAGAGAGGTCCTTACCATGCTGCGAGCTCTGTTAGTGGTTAGATCACTTGTAACCTCTGGTTTCCCACGCGGCTCGAGCTAGTGCGAGTATATATACTGGTTCCTCGCCACTCTCTCCCTCAGATCTGGTTTCTAGAACACACCCATCTTTTTTTCCCTTGCTATCTGTCCCCGCTCTGTACCTGAGAATCTTTTCCTCTGCCTATCTCTCTCATTTTCCATATCTTTCACCACCTTTTATTAATATTATACCCCCTCTGGTTAACTCTGCAAAATCAGCTTCATGCTGGCCAGTTGTATTGTGTGTTAAGGTCTGATATAGCCTATGTATGTTAGTTGTTAAGATAAGTGGATCACGAAGCATTGGTTGGCATTTATATTGTTTAGTACTGCTTCCTTTAGTTATTAGTGTTCTGCTGGATTAGATAATGCTAGACTGGGAGTCTGATATTAAAGGTATTGTTTCCTATGAGTGCTGGCTTCAGTTAAAAGCGGCACAACATACCTGAGAACTGGAGTTGATTGAGTAAATTCTAGTCTGTGTGCCATTGAGAGTAGAGCATGCACGAATGAGGGTTTTTTGCCTATACCATTCTGCACTGTTCTAGTCTCGATTGTTTGTCTTTGAGGTACGCCAGGAGAACGCTTAATACTTCGGTATTAAGGTTTCTCAAGAGAGCTACCTTTCATTATAACGTAATATTTGACGCACAGACTTGAGATTTGCACTAGGCTATGCAGCATGCCATGCGCACCAGTATCTCGTATCATTGACTCTAGCTAGACTTTATCAGTCACAGTAGACATTAAGTATATTAACCTAATTACTCTTTTTATGCATACCCATTTATGATTACACAAGCATTTCGTAGCATAGTTTGATGTATTGAGACACAAACGACTTAGGCTCTTTTTGTTGATAGGAATACTGCATTGTCGTGGCGATTATTATTAGTGTTGTAGTGTTTAGGATATTCTTCGCTCCGACGGCATTATATATTCTGCCTTTTTGTGTGCATAGCCTGCACGAGCATTGTTCCACTGCCTGCCTTTTTGGGTTCCATTTCCGATACGAGCATCTTTACAGCATCTAACATTTAAAAAAGATTCCTTGTTAGTGTTGAAGGACTTTAGTGCACTTTCTTTCATGCAGGAGTGCCTGACATTTATTGATTAAAGTAACGTAAGCTGTAACTTCTCTTACCACCTTACTTTGCATACCATAACCAAGCACCTTCGGTTATAGGTAGTAATAGGCTGTTTTCACATAACATTAAGCCTAGAGTAGACGCACATTTATTGAGAGTTTGATAGCCTATTATTGCATATAGAACTCTGTAGAGTATTTGTGTTCTTTGTTCACTGGGAATACACATCAGAGGTTGGAGCTAGCGCTTTCTGTTGTAACATTTATGCCATTACTAGTCCAATGAATAAGAGCCCTGATATATTTGAACCCCAGTCGTAACAATCGTGATTCTGATTGTTTTTCCTGGGGTGAGTGGTTGATGGTGGCAACTCTGGCTTCCCGAGTGTTGATGTGGGGCAGGGCTAATTTTGGTTTTGGGTGGCCATCTTGTTTCCCTTCTTCCTTCGTCTTTTCATTTATTACTGGTTGAGGTGGCTGCTCGGTGTTTATTTGCTGGGGCGAGTTCTCCTTCTCCTTTTGCTGTTTTCCTTTTCTTTTCTTCTTTTCTTCTGTGTTCGTCCTGGGTGTTGTGGTTCTTTGTGGTTTCATATTTCTTTCTGCCTTGCTGGTATTCCTGTTCTTTCTAGCCATTTTCTTTGGTGGTGTATTTTCCTTGCTGTTCCTCTCCTTTGTCTTGGTCTCCCCTTCTATTTCTATTCTTTGTTTCTGGTTCCAGCTGGTCTGTTGTGGCATGGTAGTTATCTTTATCTCGGGTATTTTACTATGACTTAAACTGCTCTAAACATCATATGTCCAGGCATTTTGACCCCAACATCTCTTGAATTTGGCCCTGTCACTCAATTGGCTTTGGGGGAGACACTCGTTACAAGTAACTTGCCTTTTGCTCTCATGTTCCCGAGTTTGACTCTATTGAATTCTCAGCTCTCTGTCTCAAACTTTCCTGTCACTCTCAAGCTGAATATCTCTATGCTGTCTATCTATCCCATATTCCGACTTTCCAAAATTCTTTGATTATCTTGGCTCTAAAGTGGAACACACTCTACCCAGCTCTCCCTTCTCTGCAATATCCATCTTGGGCAATGTCAACGTTCACCACCGTAAATGGCTCTCCTCTCATTCCACTAATCAACCTGGTGAACAAGCTTAAATTGTTTCTATCTTAAATGACCTAGAGAAGTCAGTCCAGCACCCTACTCATATCTCTGACCACCTTTGAGATCGTCCTAACATCCTTGACATATTACTAACCTGTAATCCTTCTACTTACACTGTAAGCCTTTCCTCTCCGTTGGGCATCTCCGATTATACCCTTATCTGTTACCTGTCCTATCTCTCCAGTGCGGCATCCGATTCTCCCAGCCGGTGGGATGCTTGTGGCACTTTGGAATTGCTGACTGGAGGGCTCTTTGGCATTAATTCTTTGATTGCCATTGGAATTATTTTTGTTTCCATTACCAAGGATCTTTGGGCTGTGCTGAACGTGTTACCAAAGTAATCATCTCGGGAATGGAGGCACACATTCCAACTTCTTTCTCCCAGTCTAATACAAGAAAATCTTGGTTTGCTCACGCTTGTTCTACTGCTGTCCACAATAAAGAGGAAGCATTCAAACGGTTTTAAGCCTAGCCTTCAAACACAAAAATCTCGTAAGTTGTATTTTTCTGCCCGGAATCAAGCCAACTATGTTCTTTGATTCGATAAAAAAAAATCTTTCATCAATAAAATATGCTCTGAACTCTCCAACTTGAGCTCTTCCTAATCTTTCTGGTATCCAGCCAAAAACCTCTCCACCAATTTTACTTCCTCATCTGTCCCTCCTCTTTTCCACTCTGACGGCAGCACCATCACTTTTTCCTCTGACAAAGCTCAATTAAAATTTTGCTAAAAACTCAACCTTGGATGATTCTGGTGCTATTGTTTCCTCTCCTCTCCCCTCTCACTTACTTATGCCTAATATCCTAATCTCTTCTAAGGATGTACTTTCTGGCCTCTCTGGGCTGAATACTAAGAAGGTGTACATACCATATGGTGTTCCTCCTGTTGTACTAAATAACTGTTCTGTGCTGACTCCCTGCTAGGCAAACTCTTCCGTCTCTGTCTTTCTTCAAACATCTTCCCTTTTTGCTGGTGTATGCTCTCATTCAACCTGTCCCAAAGTAGGGTGGCTGCTCATAACCCTCCAACTATCGTCCAATTGCTCTCGTTTCTTGCATCTCTAAAGATTTTAAAGCTATTTTTCATTCAAAATTTCTTAAGCATTTCTCTTCCCATAATATACTTTCAGATCGCCAGTATGGCTTCCTTTGGGGCCGCTCTACTGGTGATCTCTTTCGTATCTTATGCTGGGTTCACACATTCACGTATATGCTCCCGTATGCTCCCGTACGAAGGTTTATTGGTAGTTGGCAACCGAATACGTAAAACGTAAGGGCTTAGTACGCAAAACTTAAATGAAATTGTGTCTAGTCGTGGGGGTTGGTACGCATGGCGGGTGTAGCCACGCTGGTCTTGTAGGTGGTTGGTGCGGCCAAGGTCGCCCGGTATCCTTTGGATTTCGAATCGGATACGGGGCTCGTGCTCACGTATGTAAAAAGTTGGGAATGCATACGTTTTACCTGTCTAGCTGCTACGTATTACGGGTGCACCCACGTAAAACGTAGCAGCTAGACAGGTAAAACGTAAGTTTCTTCCGCCAATCGTACAATGTTCACGTAAAACGTGAAAGTGAAAGTAAGTCCGGCCGCATCTGGCAACACCGCCACACTATGTGTTGGCGGGAAGACGCGGCAACGGTGTACGGGGGGGTATATAAGCAGCAGCGGGGGACACTCCCGTCATACCTCTCACCACACCGGAGCAGCAAACTACAACCCTGCCACCAGCTTGCCACCCTCTTCACCCTGCCCCCCTGCCCTGCTTGCCACCCTTTGCACCCTGCCCTGCCCTGCTTGTCACCCTCTGCACCCTGCCCTGCCCTGTACCATGCAAAAGAAAGGAGTGAAGAAGGTCAGGAAGGCTTCCCCTGCCACCTCGACGTCTGGAGACACATCACCTGGTGACCCCTCTCAGCCCGGCCCCTCCAACTATGACCCCTCTCAGCCTGGCCCCTCCAACTCTGACCCCTCTCAGCCTGGCCCCTCGACGCCTGAAGGTGAAATTGTTCTCGACCTCGGCCCCGATAGTGGAGAGGTTGAAGTGGATGATGAGAGTGACGAGGAAGAAGAGGATGAAGAAGTAGAACCTGCACTTCCCAACAGCCAGACTCCACCAAAGAAACGCCGCAGGAAGAAGACGAATGTGATACTGACGGAGGAGACGGAGAGGATGCTGGCTGATTGGATTGAGCTGGATGCGCCTTTCATTATTGACAAGGGGGACCCCCGGCACAAGAATAAGGAACATATAGATTCTGTATGGGCGGAGAAGGCTGCGACCATGGACCCACCAATGACCGCCTTCGATTTGAAGATCTGGTGGGGATCTCTTCGCTCCAGGTTCGGCCGGCTCAGCAAGTTGAAGAGTGGTGATGGGGCCAAACGACTGACTGAGAGGGAGAGGTGGATCCTCAGCATATTCCACTTCATGAAGCCACACATCGTCCGTCAGAAGAAGCCCCGGTCACTTGGTATGCCTCAGGTACGTTGATATTTCTTATGTTTTCAAACCCTTCCACAGTGACAGTGTTTTTTTAGGTGATTTTCATAATAAGTTTGCTTATAATGATGCTATTATTGTGTTCAATTTATCGTGTTAAACTTCAAATATTTGTTAATGAAACGCATAATTACTCAAATCAGTTTATTCATGTTATTTTAAAGGTTACAAGGATGAATGGTTATGTTAAATTGTATTTTAAAAGTTATTTACATAAATAAATACATGTTACTAATTCTACATACATGTCACAACAGACTGCTGCCCAGGCTGCAGCACCAGCGCCTGCTGGTGTTCCTGTCCCTCACCGCACCCAAACACCTTCTGTCCCAGTCTACGAGGTGGATGACCCCTCTGCTGGCAGTCAGGAAGAGGAGGACACACCCCCAGCCATCGCCCAGCCTGCACGGAAGGTGAAGAAGGGAAAGCCTCCTGGTGCTGTCCCTTCAACATCAACACACGGGACCCTGGAGCAAGTGAGTAGAGAAAATGTTACATAAGAACATAAGAACATAAGAAAATGGGAGTCTGCAGAGAGCCGATTTGCCTAAGCAAGGCAGATCCCTGTCCTACACAACCCCAATTTAATTAAAAAGCCCAAATATAGGGTCCACACTCTAATACTCTGAGGTTAATCTTACCAAAACGGCTAGGGATTAACGCAGGATTATGGGGGTCTGCAGAGTGCTGATTGGCCCAACCCGGCTGGTCCCCCTTCACACCCAACCCCTCTCACTTTGTAGTTACATTGTTCATTGGTGGCACCCCATTGCAATTCCAAGCTATTATTAGATAAAGTGTTTATGTTTCCAAAGTTATTACAATAACATAAATTAATAATAATACTAAAGATGTCATGATTTCACACCATACTATCGACAATAACTTTGAACATATTTTGTTCCCAAAATACCACAACATTTCATTGGTTAAAATAAATTTGTTGTCAAATATTAAAATATTGTGTTTCGTGTGTTTAATCTTTTATTGTTTCTTGTTCAAGGTCCTCGTGAATTCTGAGAAGCTGCGACAGAACCTGGGTCAGGCGTTCGATGTGGTCGAGGACCAGGACCATAAATATTGGCGCTACTCCCTGGAGGGCATGGTGAAAGACTGTGTGGGGCTGCCTCCAGCTTACAACACCACACTCAAGTTGGAACTGTTGGCAGCCATCGACAGGTTCAAGGTTGCCCATGCGGAGGGAGTGCCCCGGCCTGGTCCGGACCTCTTGCTCCACGCCCACAGGAGCTTTGGCTTGCCGGCGCCCCTACCCCAACCCGTGGTACAGCAGCATCCGACAGTGATGTACCAGGGCACTCCAGCAACCACCCTGCCTCCTCCCACCCTGTCGACCCAGCCTCAGCCTGGTCTTGGGGGCCTCGTGCTACCTGCACACCAGGTTGCAGCCTTGAGGTCGTTCTTGGCGCAACAACCTTTAATGACACCCCCTCGCAAATTCGTCCCACCTACTGCCTCCACACCCAGCCAACCGTCTTTCGACCTGGGGCAGTTTGGCAACACATTTCTAGAAATGTTGACGGGTCAAAAATCCCCAACACCTGTCATTGTTGGTACGCCTGTGTCTGCCATAGATCCCCAGAATGAGACACAGGAGATCCCCAAGCATTCTTAATACCCTCTGTATATATATATACATATATAAATCTATAAATCTTAATGTGTATTTTTAAAAAATATATGTATCTGTGTAATGACGTGTGTGTTTCTATTTCCAATATTTTATCATAATTGTTGATTAATAAGATGATTTTTTTTTTTATAATGAAAGTAATGAGCATACACAATAAATAATTCATTTAAACGCAATAATGATAATATGGTCAATACTAATTTTGACAATCCTTGATGGACAACTTACATTAAATATAACTGTTAGACATAAAGTACAAAACAAAGGTAACATGGAAAACATAGCAAAATTGAATGCAATTCGAAAGTCAAAGATGTAAAATTAAATAAGCATAGTACAATTTAAGTAAACATATAATTTAAACTACATAGGAAGAACCTAAACATTAGAGAAAAGGCACTTTTAAAGATACAATTACAATACAAAGCAAACTAGCAAAGCATCGATGTATTTAAAAATAAATGTAACTGACCTAAATCCGGTCATCCTGCCAAGCCACAGATCCTTGAGGGGAATTAAAGTAGGTCTTGAGGTAGTTGCGTTGAGCCTTGGCAAGCAGGGTTGCAGTGTTGCGGGTCACGGGTGGGATGTTGTATCCTACAGGTGGGTCAGTCCTCCAGGCGCCAGGTATGAGTTGGTGGGTGTGTGGGTCCTCTTGATCTACCTCTGATTGTGGTGGGCATCGGCCTCGTAGGATGTTGTGCAGAATGCATGAGGCCAACACAACAACCTCTACACGTTCAGGTTTTAGAGATATTGCAGTGTGGAAAACACGGAAGCGGTTGGCAAGAATGCCAAAGGCGTTCTCTACCGTCCGGCGGGCCCTGCTGATTCTGTAGTTGTAGATTCGTTCCTGCTTCATAAGGGATCGTAGGGGGTAGGGCTTCATCATGTAGGCGCGTAGAGGGAATGCATCATCACCTACTAAGAAGTATTCAGTGGGTGGTCCAGTGGGATCGGTAGAGATGACCTCGGCGGTTGGCAGATTTGCGTCCTGTTTTTCAAGCAAGTTACACAGACTGGTGTGTGCAAAGCCACCACCATCAGACTCTGACCCTATGACACCAACGTCAACGTATATGAACTTGTAGTTGGAGTCAACAATTGCCATCAGGACAATGGAAAAAAACTTCTTGTAGTTGAAGTAATATGTGCCACCAAAGTTTGGGTTTCGGATCCGTATGTGTTTGCCATCAATGGCTCCTACACAATGCGGCAGATTCCATCGTTCCTCATAGCCGCTGGCAACCTCCTTCCATGCAGCCGGCGATTGTGGCGTCTTGATCTCCTGATCTCCGTAGACAGAAATGATGGCCTGGCAGGTGTCGGGAACAATTTGGCTGATGGTGTTGTGGGCAACACGAAAGTTGTATTGCAGGCTCTTATAGGAATCACCCGTAGCGAGGAAACGTAGGGTGATGGCCACCCGCAGACCAGGAGGAATGGGGTTACGCCAGAATGTAGGTTTCTTCTGAATGAGGGGTGTGACACGTTCAACTATCTCATCAAATAGTTGTTTGTCTACCCGGGTGAAGTTTTTGTAGAGTTGTGGACATTCGGTGGCCAACTCTTTCATCAGCTTATCATAATGGCCATGTTCAGGCCTACGTTGTAGATATGGCCACATCCACACTGTCCTCTTGCTCCTTTCATTCTTCTTCTCTTCTTCTTCTTCATGGATGTTGTTTGCTATTGCAAGCAGTTCCAACATTTCTATGTAGGAAATGATCCATTGCATGAGCCGGGTGTTGTGCCTGTTCTCCGGTTTGATTAGGGAGTTCACCATCTTGAACTCCTCCAGGATGTATTCCGTGATGTTCTTCATGGTGCCGAGTCAGGAGTGGGAATAGGAACGTTGTGGCCAGCCATGCCCTTTTCTAGTTCCCAGATTCCAACCAAGACATACGTGGTTGACAAAGACTGTCTTTGTATGTGTTTGGACAAACGGGGTGTGCCTACGATTGTCCGGACACGGTCCACGTAATGCCTACAAACTCACAAGACGTACGGCCTCAGCTACGTAGGTATTGTGGGGGCGTGGCCATGGGCGTGGCCTGTGTTCTGCAAATCGGGCAGCCCAGGCGGACTAACGGGGACATGCTTACGCAAGTCGCAAGCACGTACGTAGCTCCATACGACTACATTACGTCTGAAGTAACACTGGCCCCGTTACGGTACGTATGTCGGGTAGTGCAATAGTCTTCCTCTATACGGGCGTACACGGCCGGACTACGCCCGTCATTACACAAAATTGGCGATCACGCCTGACGGGAGCATACGGGAGCGATATACGTGAATGTGTGAACCCAGCATTACAAAGTCACGGTCATCCTCCTTTTGGGACTTCAGAGAGACTTTTCTATTGCGCTAGACACATCGAATGTCTTTGCGTCTGGCACATATCTCTAGTTCTAAACTACCCTCCCTCGGTTTCTATTCCTCTGTCTGTCTTTTTTCTGTGTGAGAAGGAGGCAAAGCTGCCTGTAACAAGTGTCTCTCCCAAAGTTGAAAGAGTGACGGGGAGCCAAATTCAAGGTACGTTGGAGTCAACATTTCTCGACACATGGAGCTTGAAGCGGATAAATTATAGGATGAAGGAAAGACAGATTGAGGGAGAGAGTTCCAAAGCTTACTGCTTGAGTATAATAAAGACTGGAAAAATCGGCCCACTCTTGGGTAAGAGAGCTGGACAGAATAGGGGTGGGAGTGGGATGAAAGGCGTGTGCCCCCCCCCCCCCATTATCTGTAAGGGAGGACGTATACACTGAAAGAGCTCTGAAGAACACTGATTATAATAATAGCATAGAAAAGTGAGAGAGATGAAACATTGCGGCGTGTAGAGAGAGATTGCATGGAGTTAGTAAGAGGAAGTGTGTTGATGAGACGAATGGCTTTTTGACTCTACCCGTTCGAGAAGTACTGTATGGGTTGAACCTCCCCACACATACATACAATGCTTGATACATGGTGGTTTCGTGCCCCTATGGCCTATACAGAGCAGGGGGAGGGGGGGGGGGGGGGAGACACTTGTTACAGCCAGTTTAGCTTTTTGTCTCCTTCATACACATAGAATAAAAACAGTACTATAAATACTCAGTCACTTCTCTCAGCCCTATCAATATACGATGACGCCGTTTAGTTTATTCTAACTAACATTGGACGATTTTATGAGCTTTGAAAGGTCCTCTTGGAATCGAAGGGATAATTTGATATATTAGTCAACCCTATGACTCCCAAAACCTTTAAACTATTAAATACAGTCGACTAATGTTACCCAAGATAATTGGAAGAAGAGCGGCATCGTATATCGGACGGGCTACGAAAACCAGAATATAATATAACACACCAGATTAAGAACACAATTAAGCAGACATCAAGAAATAATCACAGAATCATAAAGACGAAAAATAATGACGAATACAGACAAACGAGTAACATGAGCCGAATTAGCACAGCGGGAGTTACATAAACCTCTTGATGTCGGGGTTTACCAGACGTAGAACACATTGTTAAGGGGAGGCTGGCCGTTTGTTTGATCTATTAATTAGTTTATTTTTATATTTTTTTAGCTTCCTCCCTAGACCTCCATCAAGCTTAGAAGAACACCCCCTAGACCCCCCTTCAAGATAAATTTATACATTTTTCGGTAGAAAAATTTCCCGGCCGAAGGCCGGTTCCTCTTAATATTGCAGGCTCGCTTTCGCTCGCCAGGAAATAATCGATACCTAAATGGCACGAAAGGACTTAAAATTGACAACAAAATGGGCCGAAAGGTGTTAAAATCGCCAAACTACTAGGCCGAACGTCTTATAATCTCAAAACTAGTGGGGCTAAACATTAGGGAGAAGGCGGTCCAGAAAAACGGTCTTCCTACCTTTAATGAAACGAGTTTAGTAAATGTAATCCTTATGTGGCACCAAAAACATGGGGGCCCTTTACCACGACCACCAACTGGAAACTTGAGATGATGGACATTAGTCTGGGGGAGGTCGAGTCTGCATATTCCCCAAGTTCGGAAGGGTTATTGTACGATCGAGGTTAATAAGTGTTGTCAGATATTTCACAAAGTTTCGGACACTGACTAATACTCTGAGGGATAAGCACTTTTGCCAGTAACTGTAAAAATACCAATAACACTTGTTGAGCGAAAACCCTGGAATCCATGACAACACTTACTACCCCCGATTGTACGTGTGCTAGTTTTGTATTGCTAGGACGTTCATTGTATCTTATCCTGGCATAATCTTAATTACTAAATCCACCTATTTTCACCTTATTTAACATAACCTAATCTCGCCTTAATTGACCTAACTTAACTCCACCTTACTTGCATCACTAAACCTAACTTAACCCCACTTAGCCAAACTCTCCAAATTAAACGGCTATGGACATTTGCTTCGGTTAGCTTAGTTTGTGTTAAGGGAGCCCACCTCGCTTTTTTTCTCTTTCTCTCCCTCTCTCTTTGGCTTGTATCCATTCGGCCCCATTCAGCCTACTATATTTTCCTGGCGAGCGGTAGCCAGCATATATATATTTTTGTTTTGACAGCCAGCAATATTTGTAAATTTTTCGATAGAAAAAATTCTCCGGCGAAGCCGGATTTCTCCATACAATGCTGGCTTGCTATCGCTCGCCAGGAAGATATCGACACCTGGATGGGGATAAACGTTTTAGAACAGTTGGCTGAATGGGGCCGAATGGATACAAGCCAGGGAAAGAGAGAAAAGGAGAGAAAGATAAAAAAAGCCGGTGACCCTTCCTTAAGTTTGGATATGGGACTGTGATTATCCTGGCAAAAGAAAAGTAGCGCGAGAGTATGAACTCTCTTGCAAGTTCGGGCATATGCAGTAGAGTCCACGGGAACTACTACACTTATCACTCCGGGTAAAAAAATCCCAATCATAACCTTGCATGGTAATTATGCTATTACTCTGTCGATAACCGAAGCTTGAATTATGGAAGCTCTTTTTTTGTAAACGACTGGCGAAAATAGAAAAATACTAATATATAACTCAGTCTATGATATAATCTAGGTAATCACCTTCCGTACATACACACGAGGAATTCCTTAGGATACAGAGACCGGACAATTTTTCACTCGTATGTCGTTTTTATGAATCACATTCACACATATTATTAGTTTTTAAATATTTCTATGTCTTCCTTAGTACCGTACATGTTAGTAATGATCTCTCTCTCTCTCTCTCTCTCTCTCTCTCTCTCTCTCTCTCTCTCTCTCTCTCTCTCTCTCTCTCTCTCAATATATATATATATATATATATATATATATATATATATATATATATATATATATATACTGTATATATATATATATATATATATATATATATATATATATATATATATACAGGGTGTTCAGAAAACATGTGTACAAAATGAAATGGTTGATAGGGAACACAGAATTAAACATGTTGTACTCCATGGAGGTATGTCCAGAAATGCTTCCTTGCGGTGCTACAGGGTAGACACTTACAACGTAATTTCCCTAAATTTGTACCCTAACTTCTCTGTGAGTAATCTGTTTACATACAAACATGGTAATTTAATGTACACAACAGTATGCCATAAGACATCTTCGTTCAGTAAACAGTTCTGACTGATGATTAATGATTGTTAATCTTCTCTTCAATTTAATGTTCTTTTGTTTGTGCAGTGTACTGACATTAATAAAGTAATGTTCATACTGTTGTGTACATTAAATTACTATGTTTGTATGTAAACGGATTACTCACAGAGAAGTTAGGGTACATATTTAGGGAAATTACGTTGAAACTGTCTACCCTGTAGCACCGCAAGGAAGCATTTATGGACATACCTCCATGGAGTACAAAATGTTTAATTCTGTGTTCCCTATCACCCATTTCATTTTGTACACATGTTTTCTGAACACCCTGTATAAATATACAGTATATATGTATACATATATATATATATATATATACCGGTATATATATAATATATATATATATATATATATATATATATACATACATATATATACAGTATATATATATATATATATATATATATATATATGCTGTATATATATATATATATATATACATATATACAGTATACATATATATACTGTATATATGTATATATATAGTTTGGAGTAACTTGTTGTCGTACCTGTTACAAGTAAATATCCTGTACTTGACACTATTGAGCTTACTAGTTCTCGGCGGGTTCGGTTTGTGGCACCAGGCTCCTTGTTATCCAGGAGGTTGTGGTACACGATATACACAATCACTACTCTGGCAGGGAAGGTGTTGGATTTAATCGTTTCCGTAAATCATGATTCATTCGTTTACATTAGCCGACATCAATCTTTATATATATATATTTTTGTTTTATGTTTTTTTCTATATTCCAACTACTCCCTCTCGGGCATAGGCTGAGAGCCTGTACATTCCACCGCTCAACACGGTGAAGCCTGTGAGGTCTTGTTCCAGTCTGGGGAGTGAGACATGCGAAGCATCCATCATGGCTGGAAGCAGCTCCATCTTTGAAGCGGCTGGTTGCTTCGTTCAAGTGCTTCACCGTCTTACCCTCCAGACTCAGACCCTCACTCTCAGAACGCCACCTATTGAACAGTAAACTCACTAGGCATTGTCCCCCTGTAACATATTTTGAATATGGAAATATTCATACAGTGTTATTTAATCAGGGAACAATGAGGGTATTTTTTTGGCATTTCGGTGGGCTTGTGGTAATGCACTGATACTAGGTACAGCACAAATTCAATCCCAATAATATCTTCCCATTGACATATCGGGATTTGAACCCGGGTCCATTGGATTACCAATCCAGTGGCATGACCACTCCACCACACCTCCCATACATTTCATTATTATTTATTAAGATTAGGACGGACCATATCCCAGTCAGTTGTTTCCTATTTAGGCCATAATAAACATAATGTCACCACTTGAATTTAATGACATAATGATAACCTATGGAATTATACTTAACTTTTCTTCCTATCGAATCCATACATGTACAGTAAAATTATTAACCGTTATAATACCTACTACTTTACAAAGGTAGAACAGTAATATGTTTGGTGTATGCAGGTTTACAAAGGTAGAACAGTAATATGTTTGGTGTATGCAGGTTTACAAAGGTAGAACAGTAATATGTTTGGTGTATGCAGGTTTACAAAGGTAGAACAGTAATATGTTTGGTGTATGCAGCTTTACAAAGGTAGAACAGTAATATGTTTGGTGTATGCAGGTTTACAAAGGTAGAACAGTAATATGTTTGGTGTATGCAGGTTTACAAAGGTAGAACAGTAATATGTTTGGTGTATGCAGGTTTACAAAGGTAGAACAGTAATATGTTTGGTGTATGCAGGTTTACAAAGGTAGAACAGTAATATGTTTGGTGTATGCAGGTTTACAAAGGTAGAACAGTAATATGTTTGGTGTATGCAGGTTTACAAAGGTAGAACAGTAATATGTTTGGTGTATGCAGGTTTACAAAGGTAGAACAGTAATATGTTTGGTGTATGCAGGTTTACAAAGGTAGAACAGTAATATGTTTGGTGTATGCAGGTTTACAAAGGTAGAACAGTAATATGTTTGGTGTATGCAGGTTTACAAAGGTAGAACAGTAATATGTTTGGTGTATGCAGGTTTACAAAGGTAGAACAGTAATATGTTTGGTGTATGCAGGTTTACAAAGGTAGAACAGTAATATGTTTGGTGTATGCAGGTTTACAAAGGTAGAACAGTAATATGTTTGGTGTATGCAGGTTTACAAAGGTAGAACAGTAATATGTTTGGTGTATGCAGGTTTACAAAGGTAGAAC
>JBAKBP010037924.1:0-16757 GCA_037953745.1 Lithodes maja
ACTAGGTATGCGGCAACAAGCAACAACGGAAAACGCTAGATCCAACCCTTATCTATAAACCCAAGCAACAAACCACCCTAAACCGTCAAGAGTCCTGCCTGGACAACGAGGTATCCTATGACTCGGTTACAGGGTGCACGCACTATAGACTGCTGATAGTCAAGCAGGCTATATAAAAGATCACACAATTAAGTTGACTTAAAGCTTCAAGGAAAAGATAGATAACTGAATTAAATTGCAGACACAATTTAATAACAAACTAGAAGAAAGTACATTTTACGTTACGTTAATTAATACAACTAATCACCCCTGCGTGAAAGAAGGTGAAAGCAAACAGTCCTCAAAACATCGTACCGGTAGACAAGATGCGGGTTTCTAAACTGCATGCGGCTACTGTAGGATCTGATGCTTAGCAAAGAAAGTACGTTACGGATTTAGAGAACTCTTAACTCATAAGCAGGAATAAATACTAGTGATAGGCCATACAGTGTAAAATGGCATAGGTATAATTAAATAAAGGCAGCAACTCGCAACATAACCACATACAGGTGTGCTTCTCACTCTTAGTCAGGCAAGCCTGCTCGGACAGAGTCTCTAAGCCACACCCTGACTCGCAATGCTCACAAAAACGGTAAAACTGTGGCACAATAACAAGCATACAGATATAATAAACCACTAGCTGTTAATCTGCCAGGCGGCAGAGGTCTAGCCGGAAGGATATAGGCTTCGGATACCCGGGCTGAGCCACTGGCTCTAGCTTAGGGACGTTCCCAAGTCTGTGCGCCAAATTACTCTAATTGAAAGGGTGCTCTCTTGAGAGACTCAGATCCCAAGTATCTGACTCTCTCCTTGCGACCCTAAAGCAAAAGCAAGACGTGCTAGCGCAGTGCTGAGTGGACTAGGCAAGGGCCCTCACACAACCCAACACTAGACACACAGGGACATAGACAAGAAAATGCCCCCAGACTCCCACGGGTATCCTAGTAAAGTCGTGCGGGTCCACAGGACTCGCACCAGCAGACTTTACTTCAAGGATCACAAAAAGCCCCCCCTCCGGTCTAGCCCCTGCTAACCTGACACAAGAACACACTAGCAAGCATGAAACCACCAAATATGAGACAACAAAAAAGCTTCCTAGGTCTCATTAACAATTACATCTCTGCATAAGGCCCAAAATCCTATCTAGTTATCTGAGAGCTCGTCGTTAATACAATAATAGATATAAGGTCTATTAAGGGGATGGGATAATTAAATAGATTGGTGAAGTAGTGGAAGGAAGGTATACAAAGTAAGAGAGAAAGTTTCTAAGTGGGGTTGAGAGGGATAGATATCAAGGGGGTCCGAAGGGTACGACAGTGAGGTGAGCTCTGAGTCTTGAATCTGTCTGGACCCCACCCTAGGCATGCGAAATACATCCCATGCTTGGCAACACTCAACACCGTTGCCGGGTCAAAATCCTCTACCCCTTGCGTGAGTCGAAACTAAGCCTAACGTTGCGATCAAATTGGCAACATCAGGCTCGTCCCAAGCTAGACTCTCCGCGTGAAGCAACGTCCCCCAGCCGCTCTTTCTCTCCTGCTCGTCTCCTCCCACTCTCACTAGCCTTACATCTTATATATTATAATGAAACAATCAACTATCGAGAATAAAATATACTAAGATGCATTGGTTAAGAATAAGGGCAGCTTCAAGCTGTGAAACCACATAAGAATATCCCAGACATTAGTTACATTGTCGTAGGATATGTACTAAGGAAAAGCCGACCGGCCGGCTGCCGCCAGCCAGTTTCTAAACGGCTGGGCAGCCGACACGCGTGCATGCCCGCACGTGGCTACTATGGAGGAGCGTCACAATTCCAACATCTATCTCTCGTGTCACACCATCAACCTCCAGTTCCACTCGAACCAACGGTTATGACCGTGTAGCGTTAATACCCTGCACCACAACTACCCGTGCCGCGTTTATAGGTTTGCTTGTAAAGTTTTTCATCAGAGTCTGGGATGCACCTGTATCACGCAACAACTCCAACCCATGCTTGCAACCAGCCCAACTCACGCAGCCACGCCCTCTATGGTTGCAAAAAGCATCGCGGACAGGTTTCGAGCCTTCCGGACACTCCTTCACTGGCTGTGCCCCCGCACCTGACATATCACCCCGGGTAAACGCAGAAGACCTCAGAGACACCCCAATGTTTGCTAGCCAAAGATACGACTGCTGCAGGTTGGTTACTAGGGCAGGAACATGCAAAATGCCCCTTTTTATGACACTTAAAACAGTCTACTTCACCCTTGGACTTCCCGTGAGGTGGGGAAGGGCCCTGGCCTTTCTTAAACGGGACGGTTTTTGGTTTGTGATCAAAATTAGTATCATTGCTCTTACTATTGTTATCAAATGTTGCATCACTGACTCCGGGGGGTGGAGTGTTGCGCCCCTTGTTAACTGCATCGGTCCGTTGTGCAGACCCGCACCCACGAATCAGCGATAATCTCAGGTCAGCCAACTCAGCTGCCTCTTGTAGAGTTTTAGGATGTTTCTCTTTGAGGTTCAAAGTCAGGTCGCCGCCTGTGCATTTAAAAAATTGCTTTAGAAGGAATAACTGCTCAAGCTCTTCGAACGTCGTCACCTTCTCTGACCTCAGCCAATTTCTCAAAGCATCAGACAGTTCCCGGGCATGTTCTAGAAAAGTGCACTCACGACCCTTCGTAACACCCCGAAACTTCAACCTATATGTCTCTGGTTGTAACTCGTACGCCCGCAGAACAGCTTCCTTCAATACCTCATAATCGATGCAAGACTCCAAGGGCAACGCATCATATGCCTTGAGTCCTTTGCCAACCAACCTAGAGGAAACAAGGGCTGCCCACTTAACCTCGGGCCATTGGTGCTCCTGGCACTTCTTCTCAAAACGCAGGAAAAACTCGGTGACACCCGACTCGTCAAATGCAGGGACTAACTTAAGAAGGTGCGATAAAGACTGATCAAGACCTCGATTCCCAGAACAGAGACGCTGCCCTGTCGACTCCACCCGAGACTTCTCAAGCTCTATGTCTGCACAGTACTTCGTAGCCTCAACCTGAAGCTCAGCCTCACGTATGGCCTTTCTCTCCTCAGCCTGAATACGAGCCTCATGCTTTCGCTGCTCGAGCTCAGCCTCATACTTTCGTTGCTCGAGTTTGGCGAGTTCGAGCTGAAACAACATCTCGGAAGACAAACCCTGAGGAGGGGGTGCTACTATTGGGGACCCACCCTGTGAATCACCTAGAGACATACCCAACCGCCAGCGGTTATCGGCCTGCGGGAACGTACCCGGCTCCGGAGCCCGAGGGGGCGCCATGGTAGGAGTCGAGTGGAATGGGGGCTGGGCCGAAGGTGCCCCAGCTCCTGCTCCACCCGAAGCTCCACGCACCCCACCGAGCACACAGGTAACCAGCTCACCTCTCGACAAACCGCTAATACCGGGAAACCCTAAGACCGTGGCTACACACTGCAGTCCGTACCGGTCTAGCCCTGACACACGATCCGCTGACACAGGCTCCTCCAAAAATATCCGAGCATCCTCCTCATTGTTCACCACTCGAACGCCTCTTAACAACTCCACCTTCTCCACCTCCTCTCCTGCTTCCCGTACTGTGTCCTCACTGTGCACTGATCCGTCGTTCGACATGGTGTCCACCGGAAATCCTCAAAGTTTATACAAAAAAAAAAAAACCTAAACTCTCATGTAGCACTATTCACTCAAAACATGCTTGAAGACAACTCAAGTGCTATACTACGTTGCCAAAAAAAAAATCCAACGTGTCCAAAATATTCCTCAAAAACAAATGTCCAAAAATCCTGCAATTATTTCTTAGTTCACTAAATCCTAGACTAAGGTCGCCATTTGTTAAGACGACTAAGATAAGATACTAGGCAAGGTCGCCATTTGTTATGACGACTAAGATAAGATATTAGGCAAGGTCGCCATTTGTTCAGACCGGGACTACGAATAAAACAAGGGCACTTAATGGTTGGACTAGTAATAGGGCACTATGCAACAAAGGTACACTAGATCCAAACCCTCGAACTTATATGCCGGCGAACAAAACACCTATACCCTCCAGAGTTAATCTGCGATAGCGGGGTATCCTTAACTGGGCATAAATGTACTCTACTTCAGGCTAACCCACACTGGTATAGCCTGATAACAAACAAGATGCAAGTTACGTTAAAATGCATAAAAAGGAATCTATGGAAAGATCAATTAAATCACTGCAAGATTTAATACAATAAAAAGATGCTTCAATACAGTTACTCTAAACAACAATAAACTCTTCACTTCTATCTGAAAGAAAGTGAAGTATAGTCCTACAGCATAGACCTGGAAACTTCAGAAGAAAGTCTGATGCTCATAAGATGCTCGTACTAATCTTGAACTATATAAAGGCAGGAGGCAGGACACCACACGTGTAAATGGAATACACCAAAAGATAGGACATATAATGTTAACTGACACGAGAATACTATAAATGCGCAACGGTAGCAATGCTCGACACTAAAAGAAGTACTTCCTCATCAACGAAACAGTCTGCTATGGTTGTGTGGCTCAACAACAACCTAGACTAATAAATGCTGTGAATAATAATGCGCACATATCAAAGAGCTTATATTAAATACTAAGAAGTGTCTACTCGATTAATAATGTCTAGCTGGGATACTCTAGGTAAGGAACTGGGGTTGAGCAAGACAGGCTCGTAGCCTAGCGATGTCCTTAAGACTGCATCCTTTAATTTACGTTAATTGTCTAGGGGGCTCTCTTGATAGATCCAGATGACAAGTATCTGGTTCTATCCTGGCGACCCTCTAAAGACAAGCAAAGAGGCAGCAAAGTGTGGAACTGGTACAGGCCAAAACCCTCAGTTAACACAATGCTGCATTCGCAAAGGACGCAACCGAAAAGACAACCCAGGCTACCACAGGACCGGTCGAAGTCGTGTAGGTATAAGCAAACGGTACACACATCGGAGACAACGACTACAGTTACCTTATCCCAGTCTAGCATTAAATAAAAGAGCAGAAACACTAAATCAATAATGGAGACACAAAGTTCTTAACCTATACTAACTAAGAACCCTCAAACCTATTCTAAGTACATGTAAATATCTCTGAGGACGGCGCATGCAATACAATGGGCCGGCTATGAAAACCGTATGCAGAACCCAAGGGGAGTGTTGTGCAGTTAATAAAGGTTAGAGTATGGAAAGAGAGAATCGAGTGAGAGAAACAGTGATAAAGGTGGTGATCGGGAGAGAGTATGCAAAGGGATGCTAGAAGCACGCGCGCCAAGCCTGTCCTGACGAGGACAGCTCCTGGGGACCCTCATGGAGGAGGTAAATTACACAGGAGCCCGCAAAGGCACGATGGTCGGCCAATCACGGGCCGAGACGTCACAAGACAGCAGGTGTCACGTGACACAGCAAGACACGCCGTCCAATAGTGAGCGAGAGGCAGGAATGCACCCGTACAAAGACACTACCTCCTCGCTCTGAAAGTCTTTCTCATTCCCACGCTGGTACTATTATCACTACTGTTGATATAAAATATAACCCGTTGTCACAGACGAAAACAAAGACCACCACTGGACTGTCTGTGACAATGCGATTACTAGGAAAGAAAGAACAACATTCTCGGATAACTGTAGCCCATTTCGATGTCCCTGGCGAGCGTTAGTGGCTAACGAGAGGCGATTCTGCCAACGCTGGTAGACGTCACAATTCCCTGCCATGTATTTCTGTGTTGATGACGTTTTATAGTACGCAGTGACGAGTATTGAACTCCTTTACTTCTACTTGTTCATAAATAATGTTTTCTGAAACTAATTAGTAATGAGCAGTAGATTCTCTCCTTCAATAACTGAAACCTCTCTCTCTCTCCACCCACTTTATTGGTATGAATATAATATTAGTATACAGGTCATTATATATAATTGTTATATACCATACAACTTTTGTTAGGAAACCATAAACTAGCGACAAATTAGATTAACAGAAGTAGTAAGCTATTATCAGTTAGATAAGTTACCTTTGTAGTGTGAAAATATGTTGATCTATGGATGACTTCCCTCAAGCATGAGAGTCACAGTTAATACTGAGTCGGTAGAGATATTGATTAAATTGATCATGATTAATTAAGTTTGGTAATATCAATATCATGTTTCTAAATTACCTGTAGCCAGAAAGAAAACATTGCATATGATCATGTTAATACATTAAGCCAAATGGTAGATGTATGGCATATGTCTGATATATATATATATATATATATATATATATATACAGTATATATATATATATAACAATAAATTTACATCGAGGCAAATTTGTTGATAAAGCATTTCACTTAGGAATATTAGTTAATTTAGAGTAGCTGGCAACTGTGTTTAAACTTAGATACAAAATTCCTCTCTGTTGATGGCGATGTAAAGTCGATTTTCCTGTGCATCAAGCTAAACTATCCCTTTCCTCCCCCAAACTGGATAAGTTGAGTCATGTTTCACCTTTATTGTTCTCTGACATTAGGTTGAAATTAGTATGGATTTTCTTAAAGAGCTCCTTACCATAACTTCTCCTACTGCTAAAAGTACACACTTCCTATTCGTCAGGCTTGCCAACATTTATCAGGGTAAATTCTCTTACCTTAAATATTTAGCTGCAGTACCAATTTAATTGTTTCTGATTAACTTGCACTATAGATGAATGCTAATAATAGAAGTGTGCTAACCTAGAAACAATAAATACAATCATGACTAAACTATATGAAAAATCTGTTGGTATCATGAAAGAACCAAATCAGATTTCTCGGAGAGAGAGAGAGAGAGAGAGAGAGAGAGAGAGAGAGAGAGAGAGAGAGAGAGAGAGAGAGGTTGCACTGTGTTAATCGATGTATGTAGTAAATATTGTATTGATTAATAATTTCTGAATTGCCTTGGTAAAAGTGAAGCTATGAATAACTGCATGAAAACTCACCTTATTAGATATCACAGATAAACCAGGATAATTATACACAAATTATAGTATTCAACACATATAATTGTTTTACACTGATATGTTATACTCTTTAAATGTGGATTTACTTAGAGTAAACTACCCCCGAGAATTGCAATCCATTATGTTTCCCTCTACCTCCCCCCTACCTCATACAGGTGCGAGAGAGTAGCGAAAGAGAGCTGGTGCGGTAAGAGCCTCTAGACAGAGTGGACCTGTGTAGCTCTGCCTCCTATGCATTTGCTACCCTCCCGTCAAAATAATATGTTTTGTTTTTCCTCTGGATATTTGCTCTTTTCACCGATGGTCTGGTTCTTCAACGTTCACATGTAGCCTACAATAAATACGTAAAATGTGCGCATCTGGTGCAGTCATTTTGTTCTATATATTAAACATAACATTCTTGTGTCAGGTCAGGTTTTCTGCTATCAGTACCATGTAATCTGATACTACCTGTTTTCATGGTCGGATTGTCGGCGACGAAACCGGCTCCCCCACCAGGTTCTTTACTTGGTGGGTGGGTGGCTAGACACCCTGCAGGACTAAAAACAATACCTGTCAAAGGGCGGAGGAACTTTTTAGTCAACGGTCATCTAGCAACTTCATTTGTAATTATTTGCCTTACGGTAATTTTTTGCCATGGTGGATGAATTGGATAATGCCATAGCCTTTGTACCAAGGTCTTCCTCTGTCTGTTTTAATCCATCCCTGCTGTTATGGTGCTATTACAGCGCTCTTTCTATCACAACAATCTCCTGTTTTTTTCCTTAAGGTGGTACAGCAGGCTGATAAGGAAGACTTAAAGTTTGGTGGATTTCCAGGAGTATTGTCCTTCTTTTCTGCTGTCTCTCTGCATTTCTTTAAAATCCACCACTACTGTTCCCTCTTGGATATGGTGTCCTTGGGGGTTGATTCGCCTTGCCCATATGTGATGGTTCCTTCTGGGTCGACTCCTATATATCCATCCATTTTTCATATTGTATGGTTTGCTTCTTTCAATTATATATGTTTCATATTGTATGGTTTGCTTCTTTCAATTATATATGTTTTTGTTTGCTCTTTTATCCGGTGATATAGAATTAAATCCCGGTCCTCATAGACCTTATCATCCTGCGAGAAGAAGTTGCTGTATTCTGTATTCTAACATCCGTGGACTTCATTAGAACATTAAAGATCTTACTATGGCATCAGTGGATTATGACATTGTCTTTTGTTCCGAAACTCTTGTTTCTGACCATAGACACATTTCAGAACTGCTCATTCCTGGCTTTAATAAACCAATTTGTATTCGCCGTGACTCTCTTCCTCGTGCTCCTGGAATGAGTTTATACATCCGATCTGGCTATTATGCCCAGCCTTTGACGACATTTCTTTGTGGTTGCCACGAGATCCAGTTGGTTAAAGTTTCCAGTAAATATCATAACTACTACATTTTTAGCCTATATAGAAATCCTGATGTCAATAACAATCTATATGACTGTCTTTTAAATGCCTTGGCATTAATTCAGTCTGTTGATGTCAAGTCATCTTTTGTTTTTGTTGGAGATGTTAATGCACATCATCAATAGTGGCTGAACTCGGTCTCTCCAACAAATAGAAATGGTCACGCTGCCATGGATTTTGCTAATTTGTCTGGGTGTGAGCAGTTGATTGCTGGACCTACATATATTTCTGGAAACTGTCTTGATCTCGTCTTAACAGATGCTTCTGGTGTTGTGGAGACTGCAGTTCTTGCTCCTGTAGGTACTTCTGACCATAATGCTGTAACCTGTAAAATCAATCTTGAATTTACTGTGCCAGATATCACTATATCTCGTAAAGTCTATCTTAAATCTCGAGTTAATTGGGAAAATGTATGTGATGATGTTACCAATATCCACTGGAATCACATACTAAGATCTGATGACCCTGTTTCATCCCTCAATAACTCTCTCTTAGACATCCTGCAAAGAAGAGTCCCTTCTAAGTTAATCAAATCCCGTATTAAAGATAAAGCTTGGTTCAATGACGACTGTAAGCGTGCATATAATAACAAGCAGGCTGCATATCACCGCTGGAGACGTAATCGAACCCAGTTGCTTTGGGATGACTATGTACATCTTCGGTCAGTTGCGCAGAGAGTTTATAGTACAGCCGAGAGGGATTACAATTCCCATTTGCAGGAAGTTCTCGCAGGTGCTACTCAGCCACATAAATGGTGGGCCTCACTTAAGGCCTCACTATTTGGAATTGACTCCACCATGCCTCCACTTCGTGATTCTGATGGTTCTATCTCTTTTGATCCATTAACTAAGGGTAATATGCTTTCTAATATTTCCATAGGTAAGCAGAGTGATCAGGAATTGCAATTGCCCTTGACATGTTTCCCTAGTCCTAATCTAAAGTCGATAGCATTCAAATCAGCTGAATTGAGACAATATTTATTGGATCTTGACACTTATGGTGGGATTGACCCAGATGGATTTTTCCCTCTCTTCTTTAAGAAGATTGCTGTTGTCTTAGCACCTAAATTGGCTATAGTATTTAGGTTGCTCTTGAAATCTGGTAGTTTTCCTCTTTGCTGGCGAAAAGCTAGCATCACTCGCCTTTCTTCATACTGTAATCGGCTTGATATATTACCCAATTCACAGTTTGGTTTTCGCAAAGGATTGGGTACTTGCGATGCGCTTTTAACTTTATCTCATGATCTTCAGTCTTCGTTGGACAAAGGATATGAATCTTGTGTTGTGGCTATTGATTTTAGTTCTGCTTTAGATCTTGTTAATCATAAAGCCCTTTTATATAAGCTGCAACTTCATGGTATTGGTGGTAGTCTTTTATCTATTTTTAAAGATTTTTTGACAGACAGGTCTCAGCATGTTGTCGTTGATGGGTGCACTTCTGTTTCTGTGCCTGTTGTTTCGGGTGTTCCACAGGGCAGTGTGCTTGGGCCTCTGTTTTTCATTATTTGTATTGCTTGCTTGTGCTCTGAGCTTGAAAATAAACTAGTTTCTTATGCCGATGACATCTCCAGAGAGTAGAATCGAAGTTGCAGCATCTCTAAACAGGGACTTGGCTAAGATTACCTCTTGGTGTGAACTTTGGGGTATGAAGCTTAATGCTAAGAAAACTCGCTCCATGATAATCAGTAGATCACATACTTTGGCTCCTCCTCATCCTTGTTTGCATGTTTCTGGTGAACAAATTGAGGATGTGTCAGGTTTGCGTTTGCTTGGAGTGACTCTCGATCCTAAGTTGACATTTGAGAAGCATATTCCTTCCTTGTCTTCTACTATTGCTCAAAAGATTGGTTTACTTCGCAAGTGTTACAAAACATTCGCTTGTGAAACCACAGTCATAAAATCTGTTTATGCTTTTATTTTGCCTCATTTTGAGTATTGCTCTCCTGTTTGGAACTCGGCTGCTGACTGTCATTTGAAATTGCTTGATAAAGCTCTTAATTCTATTAAATGTATTCTCCCTGCTCTATCTCTTGATCTTTATCATCGGCGTCGGGTTGGTGCCCTTAGTCTTTTATTTAAAATTGTTAACAATATTCAGCATCCATTGCATAGTGTTTTACCAGAACCTTTTATTCCAATTCGCGCAACAAGATTTACAAGGAGTCTTAATGACTTTGCCATGACTCCAATTAATGTTTCTACATCTCAGTTTTCTCGGTGTTTTATTCCTTCAATGATTCCCTTTTGGAATCATTTGCCAAACGAGGTTGTACAGTCAACCCATATCTCCGCTTTTAAGTCCAGAGTTAATGTTTTATTACTGCAGTAAATTTTTGTTTTAATCATGATTAGCTTTTATTCTTTTTAGAATGGTGTTTTAATTGACAAACTGATCTTTTCTTCTGGGCTCTCTAACTACTGTAGCCCTTTTCCTTTTTCTTAGTTGTCTTAGTCTCTCTCCAGTACTTACGGGTATATTGTGGGGATTCATCTTTTATAGGTGTATCTGCACCCTGTTGGGAGGCTTAGACAGCTTCTATAATAATAATAATAATAATAATAATAATAACACATTTTGTCTGCATTGAAACTAAATCTTTCGCACTGGCGGACCTGTCAGAAACAGGTCAATGCCATTTGACGAGTTATTTGCCGGATCGTGCAGAGGGTGAGGAGAGAGAGCATGCTGCTTTGCTATCCTTTGCTGTGTTTGTGTGTGTATGTATGGGACAGAATCAAAGTTAGTTAAATAAGCGCATATGTCTGTTGTATATAGCAGTGTTTATGACCTACTTCTGTGTATGTCTTTGCTTCTGTGTACTTGGAAGGGGGTAACTTCAAGATTTATATTTGTGTAGAGGAATCAGTATTTTGCTTGTTTCTGTGTGTTTGTGCGTGTGTGCTTACAGTATTGTGCAGATGCATGTTATGCATTTCAAAATGTAATTCGAATACGTATAATAATATAAACTTGTGTTATAGTTGTCTGTCTCTTTTCATGTGTCATCAAGCTTCATTATGATGAAACATATTGGAAAACATTTATATATCATATATAATTATATATAACATATATATATAACAATGTTCACACAAACGTGTTTACTGAATTGTGATAACTTTAAATATAAGGTGAGAAGATAACACAGTGGATAGCATGGTGGACTGGAGACCAAAATTACCTCAGACCGAGTCCACGCCAGACGTCAGGGATTTTTCTGAGCTGATCTGGTAGTTTCTACAGTTCTACAAATATGCTGGGTACACTGACTCGTCAAGAAAATACCCCCTATATCGTCACCAATTCATAATATAGAAGATGCCCTACTATACTCGAAGAAGCTGTGAATGACCGTATTATATAGGTTTGACTCCCGAAGGGAAGAAGGAAAACCTAATATTTAGTAGTGGCCCCGGAATCATTGACGATGCGCTTTAACATTGTTTATGGCTAATCTTTGAACTCAAGCTTGCTTTTCAAACTTCCCGCCCAGGAGAGAACAAAATACGATTGCCACACATCGTGAGCGAAACGCTCTAAAAAAACACTCACAGACTCGTCCTATATGATGTAGGTACCACTACTAGAAAAAACTACCAAAAAATAATAGAAAAATAAAAATTAAACTTGATCTAGCGTCTCGTGCGTCTGTTGTCTCCCACTCGCTTCGCATTGGTCCTCGAAGCAATCTCTCGTTTTTCACTGATATATCAAGACATTCAAAATACAGCAGATTAATGGGAAGGGAATGGAAGGGAGTTCCAAAATCGTCAATGATTCCGGGGCCACTACTAAATATTATGTTTTCCTTCTTCCCTTCGGGACTCAAACCTATAATGTATTAGTGGCCCCTTCATCATTGACGGTGCGCCTGATATCTCAAGTCTGGAGGGGGACATTCATCAGGAATATCATAACCACTAACAAATTACCAAGGTTTAAAGAGAAAGAAAAGATCATTGTTTAATAATATAAAAATAGGAAAGAGTGTACAGGCGGCGTTTATTAAAGGTTTGCCTGTTGTGTAGCACCTTTACGTTTGATAGAACAGTAGGATATATACAGATAAACAATACATTTAGCTTATGACTAAATCAATAAATCAATATCTTGTCTCTTAGAAAATACTGATAAACTTTGGTGGCATAGATAATATATTGCCTAACAGGTACTCTCTTACAAATAGATTTGTACAATGACCTTAAGGTTATTGAGCATACATTAATACTCTATTGCCATACATAAATTAAAAAAAATAAAAAGTTTCCTGACTAGACTTACTTTAGTCTAAGGAATGGGTTATCACATGACCCTAATTCTCATCATCATGTTGTATCGCATAGGAGGCAGGTAGGAGGCCCTAGTTAGAACACTCTCCCTCCCATTTCTTTGTACAATAATAGCTTAAAACTAGACTCTCTGCCTTAATGCTACACAGGGTGCGAGAAGGTTTCATGAGATTAACGGACAGATAACGTGTTAGGAATGTATGATTGGACAACCATAATTTGGTTTGCTGAATATCATGTAGGGAATTGTTATGTAAGAACCTGAGTGAGGCAGCCCACTTCCGTATATCGTGTGATCTAGTAAGAACACCCGGATTACTTTCCCTGATAACTTCTACTAACAAAGCTGCCAGCTGACACTTTTGAAGACGTTTACCTGTCCGTGAAACCCAGGGACTCTGCCTGAGATGGCTGAGACTCCCGCATATATAAAATAAGCGATTGCACCGGGCAAAGTAAATGGTGTTTATCGCCCTGTTTCAGAGCTGGTACTTCAAACTCTTTAAATACATGGTTACTATGTTCATTCTTTGCGATAATATTAGGAGCAAGTGCAATATGAACACTCATGTTGCGCCTCGAAAACCTTAAGCAAGATGGCCCCGAACTCATCGCCGCCAACTCAGGCACCCTGTTACCCGTGGCCAGTGCCATAAGAAAAATGGCTTTCTTAAGTCTTAACTCATAAGGAGGATTTCGACAATACTTACGGGAATGAAGCATTTCAAGGGTTTGATCAAGAGACCAGGTGGGTGTGAGTTGACGTGGTGGAGGGCGAAGCCGGAAGCAAGACCGCATGAACTCGTTCTCCTCCGCCTCTGGTACGGACAGACCAGTTAAATCGTAAAACGGCGTCCGAATAGCTGTGAGGTGATTCCTTAATGTGATAACTGCAACTTGCGCATTTCAAAAAGATAATTTAAATATTTAAATATCAGTGCCACCGAGGACTGCTGTTGGTCAGTTTCTACGATCCAGGTAGTAAAGGCAATGGGATTGATACTGTCTTCGTGTTGATAATGTATACTGATTGATCAACTTTCATGCTTTCCCCAAACGGGCCTAGCCACTTGGCCTTCTGAATATCCACAAGGCAAAAGTCAGCGAGGTCTTGAGGTTTCCAATTGCGTCTAAGTGGAAGCACGAGATCGGGAGCAACACCGGGTTCTCGCACCATGTCTTCAATTGAATGTACCAAACTTGGCCCGGCCACATTGGCGCGATCATCGAGACCATGCCCCGATAATCCCGTAGTTTGTGAACTACTTTGCACATTAAGGATGCGTCTAGAAGTGGAAATAGATAAATGGAGATCCAATTGTTCCAGTCTACCAGAAATGCGTCTGGACCTCCCGCCGGAGTCTGACTCCGGCGTGAGGTACTGAGGCAATTTGTGATTTGCCTCCGACGCGAACAAGTCCACTTGTGGAAGGTATGGCTCCGCAATCATCTGTTGAAAGACGATTTGCTTGAGAGCCCATTCTACTAGAACGCTAGCTATGGCTCCGAGACTGAGCGTCTGCCGACGCGTTCACAATGCCAGGTAGATATGTTTCGTGAAGATATATCTCTTATAGATATAAAGATATAGCCTTGCAGCTAGATGAAAGATCTTTTCCGACAACCCTTGTAACACTCGAGATCTCGCTGACCAAGGACTCTTGTTCTGAATGCATGTGACTGCAGTCAGATTGTCCATCCTGAAGGCTAAGGACTTTCCCGCCAATTTTAAGCCGTGCTCCTGTAGAAAAAATAGGGAGACTAACAACTCCTTGGCATTGATGTGAAGATGATTTAACCTGGACCATAGACCCTGATGTCCTAGGTTTGACTGATAACCCCAACCCAGGGTACCTGACGCATCCGTATCTATCTGGCTTCGCCCAAGCCGCCAGTAGGTTGTGGATTAACTTTGGAATTTTCCGCAGTGTTTCTGCTGATTACAGCGGAAAGCACCGGTTTCCTTCCAAAATAATTAGTTTGACCTTCAGACGACCTAACTGGACCGTCAGCTGTATCCAATTGAGTGAACCCACCAGAGACTCCCAGATTCTCCTTGTGGTAGTCAGAGCATGAAGAAACCGAAAGAGTTTCCTCCAAAACCTCTGATGGTTGTCCTCGCTTTGACTCGGAGTGAGTAACTCGGTATCTCATATAAGGCCCACCCATTGGATCGTTCTCGTGGGGTTCAAGGTTGACTTTGCCAAGTTCACTTTGAATCCAAGGCAGCTACATGAGTTAATACCTGATTTACATGTTGGAGGCAAATTATTTTGGATTGAGCTACTATCAACTAGTCGTCAAGATACCATAACACCATGATTCCCTGATTTAACAATGGTAGCAAAGCCTGTCGGACCAAATTTGTGAAAATTCAGGGTGCTAGATTTAAACCAAAGGGCATTCTTTGAAAGTAAAACATTTGATCCCCGTTGTGCAAAGCTTGGTATTTTTGAAAACGCTTGTTTATAGGGACATGCCAATAGGCATCTGTGAGATCGATGGAACACATCCAACCCTGCGGCGGGAGTGTCAATCTGATCTGATTCACAGTCAGCTTCCTGAACGACTGATTGTGAATGTGAGTGTTCAGATAGGACAGGTCGATCACTGGCCTCATCTGAACACTTTCCCTCTTTGGCACCAGGAATATCCGGGACGTGAACATGGGTTGATGTGAAGGACTGGGGATAATGATCTGTTTGAGAGCCATCTCTCTGACGACAGATCCCACCTCTAAAGAAAAAAGATTGAACTCTGTGGGGATACGTAAACGAGGTCGCCGGGACCACCGCCATGAGAGACCCTTCCGGACCACTGTCCTTGCCCATGTTCGCCGGGGCCATGCCCGGTGACAATCCCGGAAACTGCCAGTCACATGACTGGTATTGTCTTGCAGAACTACCCTCGGATCTATCTCGCCTTGCCTTTTTTTTTTTTTTTTTGAATGAGGGAGACAAAAGGCAGAACTGCCTATAGCGAGTGCCTCCCCCATAGTTGAAAGAGTGACAGGGCCAAAATCAAGGGACGTTCGAGCCAAAATTTCTGGATACACGGATTTTGAAGCAATTTAAGTCATAGGAAGAGGGAAAGACTGATTCTGGGAGAGAGTTCCAGAGCTCAGCTGTTGAGTAGAAGAAAGTTTGAGAGTAACGTTTCACTCTTGGGTTAGAGTTGCACAGAGTAGGGGTGGGATTGAGTTGCAAGACGGGTACCACGTGCCCTACATAAAGGAGGTGGTATACACTGGGAAAGCTCTGAGGAACACTGATTATTATAGTAGCGATAGAACAGCGAGAGAGATGCAACATTGCGGCGGAGAGAGAGAGAGTGCAGAGAGTTGGCGAGTGGACGGGAGTTAATGATACGAAAGGCCTTCCTTTCAACTTTGTCTAGGAGAGCGGTGTGAGAGGAACCTCCCCACACATGTGAACAATACTCAATACAACTGGGAGTGAGAGAGTTGCGTGGTGTCTCAGTTTTTTGGATTGGAGGGTGTGACTCTGACTTAGGATTGGGGGGATGAGAGGCCTTGCTATCATTACTACCGGGCTTACCCCTAGACTGCCCCCTGAACCATTTCCCTCTATCCCTGGGCTGACCGCGTCCTCGAGACGTACCGCTGCTTCCAGGGGTTGTGTGAGTCTTTGGTGACTGAAATTACTGTGATTGACCACGAAATTAACTCTTATTAGATTTAGTCTTAAATGTTGGCTCACCCTTCGGCTTGGAAGCAGTGGCATTCTGAGAGTCTAACAGGAAACTAACAGTGCGCCAGGCATCCTCAGAGGCAAGGGTTTTAGTGAAGACATTCGATAAAATCAATCTCTACAAGAAGTCTCTGTACCAGGTAAACTCTCAGATCTTGACGAACCCGCACAGCCTCAGAGAGAGCCGTGCGGATATCGCTAAGAGACTGAATGGAATTCTGGAGTAAGGGGGGTCTAGTAAGAGAGAGAGCCTTATGGGTGCCAGCGTCCGTGACCGACTCGGTCGTCCTGGTCAG
>JBAKBP010037925.1:0-16756 GCA_037953745.1 Lithodes maja
TTCCTCTTACATTTACCCAATTATCTGTTTCATATAAATGTTCAATATGATGACTTCACTTATCACCACCACAATCACCACCAATGTACAGTTACTACAACCACCATTACTATACCCAACATCACTACCACAGTCACCATCATCACTACTATAAACCCACCACAACCATCATCACTACCAATGTACCTACCACAACCATTACTACTATCACAACCAATATCACTACCACAACCACCATCAATACCCATGTACCTACCACTACCACCATCACTACCATAACCACCATCACTGTACACCTACCACAACCATCATCACCACTACCACAACCAGCACCACAATAATTACCATTACAACCACTACAGGAAGTGAAAGAGAGTTAGACGAGGTAGAGGGTTTCTGGGAGGATTTGAGAGATTGTCTACAAGGGTTTGATGAAAATGAAAATGTTATAGTTTTAGGGGACCTAAATGCTAGGGTAGGAAATGAGCCTGTTGAGGGAGTCATCGGTAGTTTTGGTGTGGATGGTGTAAACGAGAGTGGAGAAAGACTGAAAAATGTATGTGAAGAGTGTAGATTGAGTGTAGGTAATACGTTCTTCAAAAAAAGGTGTAACACAAGTACACCTGGCATAGACTTGTGAGGGGAGAGATTGTAGAGAGGGCATTGATGGATTATGTGCTGGTGACAAGGGAAAGATTGTGTAGACTGCTGGATGTGAATGTGATGAGAGGTGAGGCGGAGGGTATGTCAGATCATTACCTGGTGGAGGGAAAGCTAAGAGTTAAGAGTTACAGGAGAATAAGAGACAAGCGTGAAGTAAGAGAGGTAATAAAAGTTAGTGAGTTAGAGAAGAGTGAAAAAGAGAGGGAGTACAAGGAAAGACTAAATGAAAAGTGGATGGAAGTGAGAGAGATGGAAGAGAGAGAAGTAGAGGTTGAATGGCAACAGTTTAAGGAAGGAGTGAAAGCAAGTGCAGAGGTAGTATGCGGCAAAAGGAAAGTAGGAGGCAGAGGTATCAGGAAGGGAAGCGAGTGGTGGAATGATACGGTGAGAAAGGCAGTTGAGGAGAAGAGACAGTGTTTTGAGAGGGTTTTACAGGATGGTAGTGTTGAGGTATGGGAGAGGTACAAGGAGAAAAGGAGAGAGGCAAAACGGAAAATTAGAGAAGCAAAAAAAGATGCAAACGAAAGGTGGGGCCAAAGGCTGAGTGAGAATTTTGAAGAACGAAAGAAGATGTTCTGGAAGGAGGTAAATAAAGTAAGGAAAGGAGGACAAAAGAGGGAAGAGTCAGTGAAAGATGAAAATGGAGAATTACTAGTGGAACCAGTTGAAGTGAGGAAAAGATATGCTGAGTATTTTGAATCTTTGTTAATTACAAGAGATGGAAGAGAAGCAGTGATTGAAGCAGAGGTGGATGGAGATAGGTTACCCAGGCCACCCAGGTGGCAGGGAATGAATGAAAGGATTGAGGAAAATGAGGTGAAAGAAGCAGTGAAACAAATGAGAGCGGGAAAAGCAGAAGGTTTGGATGGTATTGCTGTGGAGTGTATAAAGAAGGGTGGAGATGTGATAATAGATTGGTTGGTGAGACTTTTCAATGTGTGCTTTGTTGTGTCAATGGTACCAATAGACTGGAAGAGTGCATGTATTGTGCCGTTGTACAAGGGGAAGGGAGATCGGCAGGAGTGTTCAAGTTATAGAGGTATTAGTTTATTGTCAGTGGTTGGAAAGCTGTATGGCAGGGTGTTGATAGAGAGGATAATAAAGTGTACGGAAGTTGCAATAGGAGAAGAACAGTGCGGTTTTAGGAGGGGAAGAGGGTGCGTGGATCAGATGTTTGCAGTAAGACAGTTATGCGAGAAGTATTTAGAGAAGCATAAGGAGATATTTTGGGCATTTATGGACTTGGAAAAAGCATATGATCGTGTGGACCGTGAAGCAATGTGGAAGGTGTTAAGGATTTATGAAATAGGAGGAAATTTGTTAGAAGCAGTTAAGAGTTTTTATGAAGGGAGCAGAGCATGTGTGAGAGTAGGAAATGGTGAGTTGAGTGAATGGTTTGAGGTAAAGGTAGGTTTGCGACAGGGTTGTGTAATGTCACCATGGCTGTTTAATATGTTTATGGATGGTGTGGTGAGGGAGGTGAAAAGGAGAACTATGGGAAGAGGATTGGGTTTAGTAGGAAAGAATGGTAGAGATTGGGAGTTGAATCAGTTGCTGTTCGCTGATGACACAGCATTGGTGGCGGATTCTGATGAGAAACTGCAGCGGGTAGTCAAAGAGTTTGGTGTGGTTTGTGGAAGGAGGAAACTGAAGGTGAACGTCAATAAAAGTAAAGTAATGGTGTGTAATAGGGGAGAGCATAGGGTGAATCTAGATGTGAGGCTGGATGGGGAAATATTGGAACAAGTAGAGTGTTTTAAATATCTAGGAGGAACGATAAGCAGGAGTGGAGGTATGGAAATGGAGGTAAAACAGAGAGTGTGTGAAGGAAGGAAGGTTTTCGGAGCAATGGGAAGTATGTGGAAGACGAGAAATCTCGGAGTGAAAGTAAAAAGTGCACTGTATCAAGGAATTGTTGTGCCAACAGTGATGTATGGGGCTGAGACATGGACTCTGAAGAAAAAGGAGAAAAGAGGGCTGGATGTGATGGAGATGAGCTGCTTGAGGAGTATGTGTGGAGTTACTCGTAGAGACAGATTGAGGAATGAAGAGATACGTAGGAGAGTGGGGCAGCAGGAACATTTGTCAGCCAGAGTGGACAGAAGGGTGCTGAGCTGGTATGGTCATGTTGAACGAATGGGAGATGAAAGGCTTACAAAGAGAATATGTGAGTCAGGTACAAGGGGAGATAGAAGGGCAGGAAGACCCCCATTGAGATGGAGAGACTGTGTAAGAAAGGCTTTGGATGATAGAGGAATGACTATAGATCAGGCAGGGGAAGTGGTGGTGGACAGGAGTGAATGGAGAATGCTTGTGAATAGTTGAGTGAACACGTGGTCATTTGGAGTAAGGGGTCGGGCGCAAGTTCGACTAGATAATAGTCCATCAGGCGCCTGGCCCGGGGGGACGATTAATATGAAGGGTGTGCCTGGAAGTGTGGTGGGAGGGCTTGTGGCTTTGGCTCCGCTGCATGTCTGCCTGCCGAGATCGGAACCTCTCCGGGTGGTCAGGGGCTGGAGGAGTGCTGGAGCGACCTTGGTAACCCTGGTCTCTGGGTCTTCTCCTGGGTGACCTGGATGTGTGTGAGTTTGTGTTTTTTATCTGTGTTTATTTTTTGTTTTATGTTGTGTTACGACCGGGCACTCGGGTACACTAGGGCTCTTACACAGGACTCGAGTATGGCTCGCTGCCACAACGGAAACACACGATCCCAACCCCAGAGTACTGCCAGCCGAACAAAAAAACGCCACTACCCTCCAGAGTTCTATCTGCTATAACGGGGTATACAAGAACTCGGTACTAGCGTTTCACACAACAGACTAATAACAAGACAGGAGTTATCTAGTCTGGTCAACAATCAAACAAAGAAGAAAGTACTCCAACACTAAAGAATAGTGTTGGCCGAAGCCGAAGTAATCCACCCTTGAACTAAGAACTTAAGAAGTCCTCCACCCTCTACTTCGGATCGGCACTATTACGTTACGTTAAACAATAGTCCTCGAGCATCAAGCAAGGAATCTTCTGATAAGTTAGATGCTTCTCGAATACTCGTAAGAAGTAAGTATCGGATTTTGAACAGCAATTTAATGAATAACTCACTGGTAATTAAAGGCTTTAAATTGACATAAGAAGAATTATAAGAATAAGCAATAGGATATGGCAAACATTAAGAAGAAGTACTCCGACAATGCACTGGCAATAGCCTACTAAGATTGTGCTCGTGGGCCACTAATCTCTGAAGTAGCTAAGCGTGCCACACATGAAATCAATAGTGCTTAAACAATAATATACATAAGGAGAAGCTTCAATACTATACTGTATCTGCTGGTCGAGCAAAGTCTAGCTGGGATATCTAAGGTTAAGAGACAATGGCTGAGCAAGCGGCTCGTAGCCTAGCGAGGTCCTTAAGACTGTGCGGCCAAATTACGGTAATTGACGGGATGCTCTCTTGAGAGATCCAGATCACTAGTATCTGGTTCTCTCCTGGCGATCCTCTCAAAGTCAAGCAAATGAGATAGCACAGTGTTGGGTGGCACAGGCAAAAGCCCTCACTCGCAACACAGTGCTAAACTCCCACGGTACACAATCAAAAAGACCCCCTAGGCTTCCCACGTCTCCGTTGCAATTGTGCTGGTTCAACCAACCTAGCACTCATAGGAAATCACAACTCGAGGAACCCTATCCCAGTCTAGCATTACCTAAACCAGCAGAAAACAGGAACATGAATAATCGCACACAGGGAAATGCATATACGAGTGCAACAAACATCAATCAATCCTATTCTAGTTAACCCTTCCAAAATAGGCTATCTAACAGGCACTTATCTCGTGAGAACTCAAGCGATAATACTTTGGCTGACTAAATCTGCACCAAAGGGGTCATTGAGGTTATAAACAGGGACGAGAAGAGAAGAAGGTAGGCTGTTCAGAGAGTAGAGAAAGTTCACATCAGTCGGAAGAATATGGATAGTTGCAAGGGATATGAGAGGTCGCTTTGCCTGATGAGTTCTGAGGAAAATGCGGCGGGACCTCCCTTTTTATACTCGGCCCCGTAGCGAGCATAACGGCAATCATGACGTCACATACTCTCTCAATCGGGGATCGACAAAGAACTTCCCACGCTTGAGGAGGGAGGGAGGGGGGAATTAGGCCTACCCCTCGTGGCGCGCTCACTGGTCGGTGTTACATAACTCTCTCTCTCTTCGCATCATTATATATATATAAATCCCACACACAATACTTATATCTAATGATATAAAATAGAACTCGTTGACTTAGAAGAAAACAAAATACATAATGATAATACTTATAGTACAACGGTTCACATAAACTGAGTTAGGAAACTCTACACAGACTACAGCCAAAGTTCCTGCCCTGACGATCCTAGCGAGAGTGGGGCCTGACTGGGCGTTCTGTACAGCATGCTCATACTCGACATGCGTCACACCTCCCCCAAGATTTTACTTGCTCAACCCTGAGCTAAAATCTGATATACAGAACCCCATCAAACCCCTCACACCCAGCGACCGCATGGCACTAAAACAACGCTGAGTTTATCACTAAAACACATCTTATAAAAAAAAAAATCACATTTCATAACTCCTCCCAACAATAGTAAAAGACACAATATCATGCTCCCAGAGCGAGCTTACAGCAGCTCAGCCGTTTGATAGTTCGTGGACTACTCAAACACTTTATAGGCTATGACAAACTTATACAATTATCTTCATCAAAAAGAAAGAGTTTTTATATGATTTTTATATTTTAATATGTTTTTTCCGGCTGCACTATAAGGGCAGCCTATTTTTCTTCTATACCAAACGCTCAACTCCTGCTTTACGACCCAATACGCTGGGCTACAACCGCGAGCCAACAAGCACCAAGCGCAAAATACTACTCAAACCAAAGCAGGAGGCTACCCGTGTGTCAATTTACCCAGGATCATATACCCCTGAACGACCACATGCAACCTCGTTGTCACAACCGGCAATATGGCTTATGTCCAGGTTATATACCAATAACCTTAGTGACCACCTGGTCAGCCTCATATTCCGATTGTGAAACGGGTCCAAGATCTTGAGAGGGTAATGATCTGGGTAAACTACACCGACCGGACCATAGGCTGGAACATAGATCTCGAAATGCCCCAGCGCATCATTGTCCTTTTCACTTTCATTCATCAGGCTCTGACACGTTGCTGGTGCATTCTTAAGTCCGTCAGGCACAACATTGCACTGGTAGGTACTCCCGTCCACAACAAAACCACATACCTCTTTAGCACGCTCGGACAAAGTTACAAGCAACGACCACTCACGACATTCCTTATCCCTCAGATCCTTCGTCCACACGTAATCCAGCTCTGCTTGCACCATAGGCTGTCGAGCAGGATTTATACGGCAGGGAATTAAACTGAGCCTTGCACTATCTCCAGCCTGCATGTCGGATTCTACCCCGTACCTCAGGCCTGGAGAAGCAACAAACATGCGAAAGTACTGCCATAGCCTAGTAAATAACTGCCTTGCACTGTCTCCACGAACAACATGCCTTGTGCCCTCCCACAACCCAGCCGAGACCGCAGCTTCTAACCTGTAGTCTCCCTCCTTCTCCACCTTCGTCCCTAGAACAGCCAGGTCATGAGAGGGACAATCAGTACCACCCGTGCAGTCACTCCCACAGTTCATTATTGCTAAGGCTTCCCCGCCGATACCGTACATGCGCACCCCCGCATTCCTTGTGACGACATCTGCCTGCGCAGCATCACCGCTTTTAGCGACATGGCCAGATACAGTCGGTCTGTGGTAGGGCTGTTGCATTAGACTAGAGCAGCATTGGGAGGCTATGTGACGACCGGGCACTGCGATACCACAGCCGACCCTACCAATCTGCTCAATGTCCTCCTTTTGACCACCACCCTTGGCAGCCATGGGTCGACCCTGACCTGGCAACCATGCCAAGGCCTCGTCGTCCACCTTAAACCACCGAAACAACGAGGCTAACGGTCTTTTAACAGTCACATGACCTGCCTGCGGAACATCTCGCACCGCCCGAGTTGTGAGACTCAGGGGCTCGGCACGACCAGTGGGGTATGAACCGAGCTGGTGCTGGAGTGCTGCACACTGCTGCTCAGGCAGGTGCTCTAGCACTTCCACAGCCACCAGACTCGTGTCCCCCGCCCACTGCTTCGCCGAGACATGACAATCCCTACTCTCCTCCACCTGTGCCCTACTGCCCCCCTCTCCTTCTCCACCTTGGCCGCGGCAGACCAACGCAGGGACAGTAGGCTGCGCAGGTGGTTGCCTCACAAACTCCTCCACCAGGTTCACATGACATGCTTCCCCGTCCTCGTGTTTAGTCTCGACAGCACCATTACCACACTTCTGAACTTCCGGATCCTCCAACTGAGCAACCCTTTTTTCTCTCCGTGTGCAACGTTGCTGCCCCGGAGTCTCTTCCGGCCCTACCTCCTCACTAACTGTGACAGGTCCTGGGGCCTCTCCAGACTCCAACATAGGTGCCAATACTAAATCACCCAGGAGAGCCGCCGAGTCAAAACTCTTAAAACCAACTCCAGCTTTAGCCTCCTCCTGTTGATCGTTCCTCTGCTGGTCTGAAGACGGAGGACTAGGCTGTGACACTTTATCTGCCCGAGCTCGGGTGACAACACACGCCATGGGTTGTGTCTGGCACCGCTCGACCCACTCTTGCTCTTCCCTACTCACGTCGGCCGTCCTCTCGGCAACGACTAAGGGTAGAACCTCAGAAGCGGGCATTGCAAAGTCGTTGCCGAGAAGAAGGTCGACGCCCTCCACTGGCAGTTTCTCCACAATCCCAACATCCAATTCACGTGCCACACCATCCACCTCCAACTCCAACCGCACCAGCGGGTATGACCGAGTTGCATTAATACCCTGCACCACTACCACCCGAGCCGCATTTATAGGGTAGCCAGTCAAATTGTTCATCAGAGTCTGGGAAGCACCTGTATCACGCAAGACCTCTACTCCATGCTTGCGCCCCGCCCACATCACGCAACCCCGTCCTCTATGGTCGCAAAAAACATCCTGAGCAGGGTTCGAGCCTCTCAGGTGTTTCTGCATTGGCTGTGCCTCAGCCTCTGACGAACTGCCCCGGGCAAACTCAGAAGACTTCGGAGACACACCAATGTTGCAGGCCAAAGACACAGCTGCTGTAGGTGGTTTGCTAGGACAGACTCTTGCAAAGTGCCCCTTTTCATGACAAAGATAACACTCCAACTCCCCTCTGGGCTTCCCTTGGTACTGGGAAGGGCCCGGCCCCTTCTTAAATGGGACGGTGTTAGTCTTGTGGTCAGTCTTGGTATCATAGCTCTTGTACTTGTTTGCATAATGTATATCACTAACTCGGGGGGGTGGGGTGTTACGCCCCTTGTTACCTGCCTCACTACGCTGGGCAGACCCGCACCCACGAATTAATGATAGCCGGAGGTCAGCCATCTCAGCTGCCTCCTGTAGAGTTTTAGGGTTCTTTTCTTTAATAGTTAAAGTCATATCTGCACCAGTACACTTATAAAACTGCTCGAGCAGAAACAGCTCAGTCAACTGTTCGGCCGTCTCAGCTTTCTCAGAACGTGTCCAGTTAGCAAGTGCATCCTTTAAGTCCCGGGCATGTTCAAGAAAGGTCGCCTCCCTAGTCTTCGTAACACCCCGAAACTTCAATCGATATGTTTCTGGTTGCAACTCGTATGCCCGTAGGACAGCTCTCTTCAATACTGGGTAGTCAATGCAAGACTCTAAAGGCAGTGCATCATAAGCCTTCAGACCCTTACCCGTAAGTCTTGAGGAGACTAGAGCTGCCCACTTCTCTTCAGGCCAATTATGCTCCCTACACTTCTTCTCAAAACGATTAAAAAATTCTGTGACTTCAGTTTCACTAAATGCCGGCACCAATTTGACTAAGTGAGACAAGGACTGTTCTCTTACTTGGCCCTCCCGGCCCATCCGAATCCCTGTCGACTCTGCACGAGTCTTATCTAAGTCTATCTGAGCACAATATTTCTCGGAGTCGTATCTAAGCTCAGCCTCGTGCCTCCTAGTCTCATCCTCGTGCCTCCTAGTCTCATTCTCCTGCTTCCTAGACTCAGCCTCAATCGCATACCTCCTAGACTCAGCCTCGATTGCATACCTCCTAGACTCAGCCTCCATCTCCTTCTCATGCCTCCTAGACTCATTCTCCATCTCCTGCTTCCTAGCCTCATTCTCCATCTCCTGCTTCCTAGCCTCATTCTCCATTTTAGCAAGCTCGAGTTTAAATATCATCTCAGGAGACAGGCCGGAAGAGGGAGCTGCCACTACTGAAGGAGGGGGGGCAAGAACTGGGGAACCACCATACGCACCGCCCGAGGGCACTCCAATCTTCCAATGCTCATCCCTCTGTGGGAGAGTGCTAACCTCCGGCAACTGAGTGGACGGCACTGTGGGAGTCGAGTGAGAGGGGATCTGGGGAGGAACCCCCCCAAACGCCCTCTCCTCCGAAACCCCATGTCGCCCACGCAACACCCAGGAAATCAGCTCCCCCTTGGACATCCCTCCTACATTGGATAGACCCAAAACCTTGGCTATCAGGTGCAAGCCATAAACATTCACCCCAGTCAGCCTCTCCTCCGTCACGTGGTACTGCTTACTCACAAAAAGTCTAGCATCCTCCTCACTAGTTACTAACGGCACCTCCTCACTTAGCATCTCTCGCTCCTCGTCAGTACTAGGGCCCGACATACTGAAGTTCACAAAAAAATTCTCGAGACAAAAGTGTTAAACTCCCTTATGCAAGCACTAATTACTAAATTAACTGGAGTCTCTTAACTGCTCTCCTAATTGCCTTACAAAAAAAAAATATTCTTCAATATGTACGCTAAAGTACCAACAAACAAATGTTGTACAACTCTGCAAAAAATTATACTGTTCACAAAATCCTAAGCAAGGTCGCCATTTGTTACGACCGGGCACTCGGGTACACTAGGGCTCTTACACAGGACTCGAGTATGGCTCGCTGCCACAACGGAAACACACGATCCCAACCCCAGAGTACTGCCAGCCGAACAAAAAAACGCCACTACCCTCCAGAGTTCTATCTGCTATAACGGGGTATACAAGAACTCGGTACTAGCGTTTCACACAACAGACTAATAACAAGACGGGAGTTATCTAGTCTGGTCAACAATCAAACAAAGAAGAAAGTACTACAACACTAAAGAATAGTGTTGGCCGAAGCCGAAGTAATCCACCCTTGAACTAAGAACTTAAGAAGTCCTCCACCCTCTACTTCGGATCGGCACTATTACGTTACGTTAAACAATAGTCCTCGAGCATCAAGCAAGGAATCTTCTGATAAGTTAGATGCTTCTCGAATACTCGTAAGAAGTAAGTATCGGATTTTGAACAGCAATTTAATGAATAACTCACTGGTAATTAAAGGCTTTAAATTGACATAAGAAGAATTATAAGAATAAGCAATAGGATATGGCAAACATTAAGAAGAAGTACTCCGACAATGCACTGGCAATAGCCTACTAAGATTGTGCTCGTGGGCCACTAATCTCTGAAGTAGCTAAGCGTGCCACACATGAAATCAATAGTGCTTAAACAATAATATACATAAGGAGAAGCTTCAATACTATACTGTATCTGCTGGTCGAGCAAAGTCTAGCTGGGATATCTAAGGTTAAGAGACAATGGCTGAGCAAGCGGCTCGTAGCCTAGCGAGGTCCTTAAGACTGTGCGGCCAAATTACGGTAATTGACGGGATGCTCTCTTGAGAGATCCAGATCACTAGTATCTGGTTCTCTCCTGGCGATCCTCTCAAAGTCAAGCAAATGAGATAGCACAGTGTTGGGTGGCACAGGCAAAAGCCCTCACTCGCAACACAGTGCTAAACTCCCACGGTACACAATCAAAAAGACCCCTAGGCTTCCCACGTCTCCGTTGCAATTGTGCTGGTTCAACCAACCTAGCACTCATAGGAAATCACAACTCGAGGAACCCTATCCCAGTCTAGCATTACCTAAACCAGCAGAAAACAGGAACATGAATAATCGCACACAGGGAAATGCATATACGAGTGCAACAAACATCAATCAATCCTATTCTAGTTAACCCTTCCAAAATAGGCTATCTAACAGGCACTTATCTCGTGAGAACTCAAGCGATAATACTTTGGCTGACTAAATCTGCACCAAAGGGGTCATTGAGGTTATAAACAGGGACGAGAAGAGAAGAAGGTAGGCTGTTCAGAGAGTAGAGAAAGTTCACATCAGTCGGAAGAATATGGATAGTTGCAAGGGATATGAGAGGTCGCTTTGCCTGATGAGTTCTGAGGAAAATGCGGCGGGACCTCCCTTTTTATACTCGGCCCCGTAGCGAGCATAACGGCAATCATGACGTCACATACTCTCTCAATCGGGGATCGACAAAGAACTTCCCACGCTTGAGGAGGGAGGGAGGGGGGAATTAGGCCTACCCCTCGTGGCGCGCTCACTGGTCGGTGTTACATAACTCTCTCTCTCTTCGCATCATTATATATATATAAATCCCACACACAATACTTATATCTAATGATATAAAATAGAACTCGTTGACTTAGAAGAAAACAAAATACATAATGATAATACTTATAGTACAACGGTTCACATAAACTGAGTTAGGAAACTCTACACAGACTACAGCCAAAGTTCCTGCCCTGACGATCCTAGCGAGAGTGGGGCCTGACTGGGCGTTCTGTACAGCATGCTCATACTCGACATGCGTCACAGTTGTTTTTGTGTTTTCCCTGTTCTTGCTCTGTCTTGAGTCGGCTACCCCCAAAATGGGGATTGGGCCTGAGCATATAGATAGATAGAATAGACAACCACTACAACTCTCCTAATAAAAGTATAACTACATAATAGTGTCACCCTTTTGACAGCTATCAAGATAATTACATCAGATATTTACCTGGTAGGCTAATGCAGTTCACGGATATTGGAATAATTTATACATTCATTCTCGATTACATTTATGGCCAAATTCATATCAGATCTGATGCCAATTGACCCACTTACGAGTTTCAGGTTATAAGGAACCCCGTTCTCCATCATGTTTAGCCCCATTAGTTTTGATATTTTAAGACGTTTGTCCCATTAGAAACTGATAACGTACATTTTGGGGGGAATATGCCTTGATACACATTTAACTTGTGAATACCATATTAAATACCATATTAAATACCATATTAAATACCATATTAAATACCATATTAAATACACATCTTCCAAAATAGTAAAATATGTCGGAATTATATACAAACTTAATATTATTATAACCCACAAAATATTCTGAAAACTCTATACTCAACAATGATATAGCCTTATTTACTCTATGGAATCCAAGCATATTTCGGTAAATATTCAAACATAACCAATACAATAGCTGTCCTACAAAAAAAAAAAATCGATTAGAGCTATATGTAGATTACCATATAATGAACATACGTCCCAGGCATTTATATGTATGTATGTAGGCCCTATGTATACACTCAGGCACATACCCCACAGCTGAGGGTGGCCGACTCGAGACAAAGCCCGAAAAGAAACATAATTTAAATGGCATTTATAAACATGGATATATTTAAACTAAAATATTTGTATACATACTAAATTGCAATATTAATATACAAGACCCTTTGTATGTCCCATAGCTCTTAACTGTATAATGAACTACACACAAATCGGGATTTGCATACCTATGAAATGAGAGAGATAAACTTATAGCACCCAGATTTTCGAAAATAATAAACAAAAATCCATTCTCTACCAAGGTTTATCTATTTGCAATAATATACCTAATACTATGTATACGGTATATGATTGTTCCATTGGCAACATTCAAAGATGTTTATCTATTTGCAATAATATACCTAATACTATGTATACGGTATATGATTGTTCCATTGGCAACATTCAAAGATGTTTATCTATTTGCAATAATATACCTAATACTATGTATACGGTATATGATTGTTCCATTGGCAACATTCAAAGATGTTTATCTATTTGCAATAATATACCTAATACTATGTATACGGTATATGATTGTTCCATTGGCAACATTCAAAGATGTTTATCTATTTGCAATAATATACCTAATACTATGTATACGGTATATGATTGTTCCATTGGCAACATTCAAAGATGTTTATCTATTTGCAATAATATACCTAATACTATGTATACGGTATATGATTGTTCCATTGGCAACATTCAAAGATGTTTATCTATTTGCAATAATATACCTAATACTATGTATACGGTATATGATTGTTCCATTGGCAACATTCAAAGATGTTTATCTATTTGCAATAATATACCTAATACTATGTATACGGTATATGATTGTTCCATTGGCAACATTCAAAGATGTTTATCTATTTGCAATAATATACCTAATACTATGTATACGGTATATGATTGTTCCATTGGCAACATTCAAAGATGTTTATCTATTTGCAATAATATACCTAATACTATGTATACGGTATATGATTGTTCCATTGGCAACATTCAAAGATGTTTATCTATTTGCAATAATATACCTAATACTATGTATACGGTATATGATTGTTCCATTGGCAACATTCAAAGATGTTTATCTATTTGCAATAATATACCTAATACTATGTATACGGTATATGATTGTTCCATTGGCAACATTCAAAGATGTTTATCTATTTGCAATAATATACCTAATACTATGTATACGGTATATGATTGTTCCATTGGCAACATTCAAAGATGTTTATCTATTTGCAATAATATACCTAATACTATGTATACGGTATATGATTGTTCCATTGGCAACATTCAAAGATGTTTATCTATTTGCAATAATATACCTAATACTATGTATACGGTATATGATTGTTCCATTGGCAACATTCAAAGATGTTTATCTATTTGCAATAATATACCTAATACTATGTATACGGTATATGATTGTTCCATTGGCAACATTCAAAGATGTTTATCTATTTGCAATAATATACCTAATACTATGTATACGGTATATGATTGTTCCATTGGCAACATTCAAAGATGTTTATCTATTTGCAATAATATACCTAATACTATGTATACGGTATATGATTGTTCCATTGGCAACATTCAAAGATGTTTATCTATTTGCAATAATATACCTAATACTATGTATACGGTATATGATTGTTCCATTGGCAACATTCAAAGATGTTTATCTATTTGCAATAATATACCTAATACTATGTATACGGTATATGATTGTTCCATTGGCAACATTCAAAGATGTTTATCTATTTGCAATAATATACCTAATACTATGTATACGGTATATGATTGTTCCATTGGCAACATTCAAAGATGTTTATCTATTTGCAATAATATACCTAATACTATGTATACGGTATATGATTGTTCCATTGGCAACATTCAAAGATGTTTATCTATTTGCAATAATATACCTAATACTATGTATACGGTATATGATTGTTCCATTGGCAACATTCAAAGATGTTTATCTATTTGCAATAATATACCTAATACTATGTATACGGTATATGATTGTTCCATTGGCAACATTCAAAGATGACTTGAAGAAGAGTCTTATGTCAAACTAATAATTAGTAATCATAAGATAAACAGATACATAAATCATTGTCTTTTCTAGAGATAGTTGGCACCTGCTACATGTATACTGACACCTGGTTCGTACCATCATAACCCACCACTGTTCAATAACTAGTTTAGTTCACTATTATAATATTATTGTTATTATAACTATTATATCTAAGGGTATTTCTATTGTTACTTATGATAATGGTAGTCATTAGGGGTAGGCCTATTATTATTGCTATTCTTATTATATATATTATTTATTAGTATTATTACTATTTCACATGTATTCTTTTTCTTAAATATTGTAGTTTTATATTTGTTGTTCTTGTTTTCTTCCTTCTTTGGTTTAGTTTTCTAGTTAGGTTGTCCTTAAAGCATTATAGCTTAATTTGGTCCATGACCCTGGACAGTCAAGTAATCTATTTTGTATTAACTTCACCACAATACCAAACACCTCCAATGAAATTAATGAAAGCATATAATGTGATCCACCAGGATTCGAACCCGGGTTATCACACACAGATGTTTAGACACCTTAACCATTACACCAACAAGACGGTTAAAGGTTTATGCACACGCCTACGACTTATTATCAATTCTCGAATACTGGATATTAATCTAACCATGTGCATATTCCCACCGCACTATGGTAGCCTTTTAATGGATATTTATAATGATAAATCAATGTACTGCAGTTGTGGTGATAATATAAATTTAGAGTACTCACACGCACGCATATAATTTATAAGGTTAGAGTACACACATACACACACTCATAGTAAGAGGGCACACATACACACACAAATACTCACACATAGGAAGAGTGCACACACACACACACACACACACACAAATACTCACACATAGGAAGAGTGCATACACACACACACACATACACACACTCATAGTAAGAGTGCACACATACATACACAAATACTCTCACATAGGAAGAGTGCACACATACACACACACACAAATACTCACACATAGGAAGAGTGCACACACACACACACACATACACACACTCATAGTAAGAGTGCACACAAACACACACAAATACTCACACATAGGAAGAGTGCACACACACACACACACACACACACACACACACACGGCCAGGATAGTCCAGAGGTCTGCTACCAGTTGTAAGCAATTTTTACTGACAAACTTGGCAGCGAGGGTTTAAGCTCAACTGAAAAAAAACATAACAATAATTTACGACTAACCCGATAAAGAAAGAATCTAGCGTGGTCCCTCTCTAGCAAAGCAACGATTGTGTTGTAGATTACCATAAAAGCACGTCGTTATATGTATCAAGTAAATAGGGTATCTGTGTATGTACAGAACTCCAGCACCTTCTCAGTAGCAAAGCGTTGTATGTAGGATATGTTATGCTCCATGGACAGATTACCATAAAGCACGTCGTTATATGTATCAAGTAAATAGTGTATCTGTGTATGTACAGAACTCCAGCACCTTCTCAGTAGCAAAGCGTTGTATGTAGGATATGTTATGCTCCATGGACAGATTACCATAAAGCACGTCGTTATATGTATCAAGTAAATAGTGTATCTGTGTATGTACAGAACTCCAGCACCTTCTCAGTAGCAAAGCGTTGTATGTAGGATATGTTATGCGCCATGGACAGATTTACAACAATTATAAATAAATATATGTTGTACTCACCCTGTGGCCATCACTAGGAAGGTGGAGGTAACACTGTCTGTGACCAACAGGTTCTCTGGAGAAGAAGAAAAAAAAAGAGATAGAGGTATATGAAGAAATTACTGAGCATGAATTAGTATGTACGTATAATACTTTTATATATATACAATATATATATATATATACAGTATATACAGCATATATATATATATATATACTGTATATATTCTGACATACGGAGCCCTGTATGTTAATTTAAGATTTAGAATTAGAGTTGAAGGAGTCTCACTACCCAAACGGTGAAGCAGTGGGGAAACTACCTCGCCCGCAAACCAGCAAACTAGCCTTCACACCTGCGTGCGTCATAGGGGACCCTGCAAACTACTTGATGACCGACGCTATGACGTATATTCGACGCCAGGAGCTGTGATTGGACCAGGCACCTGCTATGCAACTCGAGGAGCTGTGAGTGGACCAGGCACCTGTTATGCGACTCGAGGAGCTGTGATTGGACCAGGCACCTGCTATGCAACTCGAGGAGCTATGATAGGGGCGCGCACCATCACTCGCCTCCTGATTCGTTCCTACACCATCATTGTTTAGTATATAAGACCCGAGTAGTGGGCATTCAAATCAGTCTCATTTGGAGTTGGGGAAGGTGAACTTGCGGCTGGAGGAAGACGGGGTGAAGTATTATAATGGGATTGTGACTGTCAGTCAGATTATATAAATGTGTGTTAAGTGTGTTCGGTGTAAACACTTACGTTATGTTGGT
>JBAKBP010037926.1:0-16756 GCA_037953745.1 Lithodes maja
TGTTGTGGGTGGTGTATGGTGTGGGTGGTATAGTAATAGTAAGTTACCTGGGTGGTGTATGGTGTGGGTGGTATAGTAATTGTAAGTTACCTGGGTGTTGTGGGTGGTGTATGGTGTGGGTGGTATAGTAATAGTAAGTTACCTGGGTGCTGTGGGTGGTGTATGGTGTGGGTGGTATAGCAATAGTAAGTTACCTGGGTGTTGTGGGTGGTGTATGGTGTGGGTGGTATAGTAATAGTAAGTTACCTGGGTGTTGTGGGTGGTGTATGGTGTGGGTGGTATATAAATAGTAAGTTACCTGGGTGTTGTGGGTGGTGTATGGTGTGGGTGGTATAGTAATAGTAAGTTACCTGGGTGTTGTGTATGGTGTGGGTGGTATAGTAATAGTAAGTTACCTGGGTGTTGTGTATGGTGTGGGTGGTATAGTAATAGTAAGTTACCTGGGTGTTGTGGGTGGTGTATGGTGTGGGTGGTATAGTAATACCACACTCGAACGCCGGCTTTAGCACCGCCAACAGCTCCGCATCGCCACTGAGAAAACTCGATCCTAATTTGAGTATTTCATATCCCTATTCCCTTTATTCATTGCATGAACAGTAGTTAAGTGCTTGTTTAACCTCCACATAGTTCTGTAGTTGCCGTGCATGTTATTTTATTGCTTTTCTGACTGATAAACATTGTTGTTTACATTTGTTATCTAGCTTGTAGCAGGCGACGCACGCGCACCTCTAATCGACCTAGCTTTGTATTTTCTTATTAACTCTAGTAGTTATCGTATTCAGTATCCTACTGTAGCTATATATATCTGAAATTTTAGTTGTTGCTTGCATGATCTTGTAGTAACCTTTGACTGATAACTTTGTTTATCTAAATATAATCCTGCTTGACTAGCTTACAGTGACACCAGCGCCATCTGTTGATACAGTATATGAACCCCTTGTGTGCAGTTACACTTTATTCTTATATAATCTCTATTTGGTGAATTGTATATTTAGTTACATATTCTATTATATATATATATATATATATATATATATTTGTTTTGCTTTTTTGGGTAGGTTATCACCCCTGGTAGCCTACTTCTGCATATTTCATACTTTTTGTTTTTGGTTATTTTTGTTTTCGGTTAGTCTAGGACTCTAGGCTATCATCCCTGGTGGCCTATTTCTGCGTACTTCAATTTGTAAATTTTCAGTTAGGTTATCACCGCTGGTGGCCTATTTCTGCGTACTGGTATGTCATAATTTTTGTTTTCGGTTAGGATAGGCTATATAACCCCTGGTGGCCTATTTCTGTTTAAATAAAAATAAAATTGTTTTCGGTTCGGCTATCACTGCATATTCAAATTTAATTTTGTTTTGTTTTAATTTTCGGTTAGGCTATCACCGCTGATAATCTATTTGTGCGTATTTCAAAATTTTTGTTTTCGGTTAGGCCTATTTAAGTAAGTGAAGCGACCTGAAGTGAATTTAGTGTTTTTAACGTGAGTTAAGTGTTTTTAAGTGAGTGAAGTGATCTGAAGAAAGTGATCGTCACCATGCCTCATGCCTGTACGAACTGCGCCGGTAGGTTTGGTGCTTCCATGTTTGCTCCTGCCGATCCACAAGTCTGCCGACTCTGCCAGCAACGAGAGGATTTGACAGCAAAATTGGATGAAGCCCACAACAAGATCAACGCCCTCACCAGGAAGCTGGAATCACTCCAAGAGTTTGTAACACTCAACGTTGGAGTATCACTAACTCCAATTGTTTCAACTCCAACATCCACCACCGCCCCAACGTCATCTGCCAACAATCCAACACCTGCAGTAGCCACTGCAGCATCTTCTGACGAACCTGAGCCGACATCAAACCAGGACAGCCGCCCTGTTCACCGTAGTCTCTCCCCCACTCCTCGTGCAAGAAACCTGCTAGCACGAACAGTACCAACCCCTCGCCCCCGTTCTAACCACTCCTCTCCCCGACCTGTACGCAGAGTCCCGCCACCACAGGTTTCCGGATTTACACCAGTGAGGAACGGTGCACGGCCAATGCAGAAAAGGTCTCGTCTACCAGTCACAATGTCAAACAGATTTGAGATATTGGTAGAGATGGAAGACGAACCTGAAGAGACCAGGCTCGTTGGGGATTCCATCCTACGAGGACAGGTCGAAGAGTTCTGTGACAGAGTCCCAAATAGACGAAAAAGATTTTGCATCCCAGGAGCTGGACTGGACGACATTGTGGAAGCCTTCGAAGATACCACAAAGGATGCAAATGAAAATACCCTTTTTGTTATCCATGCTGGTTCAAATGACGTCATGCGCACCACATCCGAAGAGTTGATGGAGAAATATCGTAAGATGATCCAGCACTACAAAAACAAGTCAAGGAATATCATCATCTCAGGCATTCTCCCCAAGATCGACGCACCTGACAAATTCTACGACAAGGCCTTCAGCACAAACAGCCGACTAAAATATTTGTGTCTGAGGGAAGAAGTTGAATTCATCAACCTCTGGGACAACTTCTACAACCAGCCTACTCTGTTCCGCAAGGATGGCACTCATCTAAACCCTGTGGGTTCAGCACGCATGGGTCGTCTCCTACACGAAGCAGTCCGCAGCCATGGATAAAAAAACGCCATCCGAGAAGAAGCAGCAGTGACATAAATCATCCAACGCCAAGCAAAAAACAGAGGCAACCGAGGACCACCAGCAATAAGGACCAAAGACAGCGAGGACCGAGGACAGCCATGAACATAAATGTAGATCCGACAAGAACCAAAAATATTATTAAAGAGCGTTCCGGGAGTTCTAAAATAACAAATTTAAAGGTTTTCTATGCAAACGCTCGTAGCATACGCAATAAATTTTCAGATTTAGAGGAGCTAGTGTTTACAGAAAATTATGATGTGATTGGCATAACAGAATCTTGGCTCAATACAGAAGATAGAGACTTTTTAGCAGAGTATTCACTTCCCGGTTATGTAATGTTTGAGAAAAGCAGAATAAATCGAAATGGAGGTGGCGTTTTATTTTATATCAAAGAAAGTCTTAACCCTACCCTCTTGTCAAAAACCTCAAATTGTGAACGTCGACACTTCTTTTGTGCTAATAAAGAATAATAAAGGTACAAAAATAATACTAGCGTTAATATACGGACCTCCAGCTCAATCAGTGCAAACTGACCGAGAAATTTACGAACAAATTGCAGATGTAAGTAACTCACAAGGTACCGTTATTTTTGGCGACTTTAATTTACCTGTGACCAAGTGGGGCGATACTCTTACTTCACACTCCGGACATGACTTGTATACGAACTTGCAAGAGAGTTCGCTTTATCAATTTGTTCGAACGCCGACCCGTGGTAATAACGTTCTTGACATTGTACTTGCAACAAAAGAAGAATTGATAGAGAATTTGAATGTTGGTGATGAATTCAGTAACAGCGACCATCATACGATAACTTTCACTTTAAAGTTTACTAGTAACGAACCAAATAGTAGCATCGAAAAAGTCCCTAATTTCAAGAAAGCAAACTTCCATAAACTTAGAGCTATGTTTAAAGAAACTGACTGGTGCTTTTTAATTAACAATAACGACATAAATACTTCTTGGAAGTTATTCGAAACCACTTACCTAAAAGCAGTGCAAGACTGCATACCATCGAAAATACGGCGTCCAGGCCATAATAATAAGCCCAAATGGTGGAATAAAGATATTTCAAACTGCCTGCTTGCTAAAAAGTTTGCTAATGATAGATTAAAATCCTCACAAAATGACGAAGAACGGGTGAAATTTGTAGAGCTACGACGCAAAGCCAAAAAGTTAATTAAGCAAAATAAAAAGACCTTAGAGTTACATATTGCGAATCAAAGTAAAACAAACCCGAAAGAATTCTATAGTTATATCAGAAAGAAAAAAGTAGTTACTTCAACTGTTGGACCGTTAGTCGATGAAAATGGAGAATACACCAAAGACGAAGTACAAATGAGTAATGCCCTCAATAATTTCTTTGCATCAGTTTTTACAACAGAAGACCTCAGTGATATCCCTACACCATCGCCGATTCAGATTGATAATTCAGATGTTCTAAGCAATATCACCGTTACAGAGAGAGAAGTATTGAATTGTTTAGATAAACTCAAGGTAAATAAAACGCCTGGACCTGATACAATCTCGCCTAGAGTTCTAAAGGAAGCTAAGGATGAGCTCTCCAAACCACTGACATTACTATTCAATAAATCCTTGCAGTCTGGAACTATGCCTGATCAGTGGAAGCTAGCCAACATAACACCGATATTCAAAAAAGGCAGCAAATCCCTACCCAGTAACTATCGTTCAATTAGCTTAACCTCAGTTGTATGTAAAATGCTAGAAACGGTCATACGAGACAGACTCGTAAATCACTTAGAGGAAAATAACATACTTAAAGATACTCAACACGGCTTTCGTAAAGAACGTTCCTGTTTAACAAACCTCTTAGACTTCTTCCACGATATCCTCAACCTCTACGATGAGAGTAAAGCTGTAGATATTATATACCTTGATTTTCAAAAGGCCTTTGACAAAGTTCCCCACAAACGTTTACTGCTAAAACTAAAAGCGCATGGAATACATGACGGTGTGTTGAAATGGATAGAAAATTGGCTCAGCAACAGAAAGCAAAGAGTAGTCATAAACGGTAAGGCATCTAAATGGACCAATGTAAGTAGCGGGGTACCCCAGGGATCGGTACTAGGACCAATTCTCTTTCTTATTTACATCAACGACATAGATGAGGGTCTCACCTGTACAATCTCAAAATTTGCTGACGATACAAAAATTGCAAATAGCGTACTCTCAAAAGAATAAGTTGACGATATGCAACACAATCTAGATAAATTGTCATGTTGGGCCCAAATTTGGCAAATGAGTTTCAATGCGGATAAATGTAAAGTACTACATATCGGATACCTAAATGAGAAAGCAAACTATTCGATGAATGGCACTCAGCTTAAGAATGTAAACAGAGAAACCGATCTGGGAGTAACAATATCGAGTAACCTAAAACCGAGTCAACAATGTTCAGAAGTTGTTAAGAAGGCAAACAAAATAATTGGCTTTATAGGCAGGTCATTTGAGCATAAATCCAAAGAAGTTATCCTAACCCTTTACAATTCCTTAGTCCGCCTTCTTCTGGACTGTTCAATCCTGGTTCCCTTATTACCAAAAAGATATAAACAAGCTAGACCGAGTTCAACGTAGAGTTACCAAAATGATACCTAGCCTAAAGAACAAACCATACGAAGAGCGTCTTAGAGAATTAAATCTATTTCCTTTAACCCAGCGCAGATTAAGAGGTGACTTAATTCAAGTGTTCAAAATCATCAAAGGCATCGACAATATGAACTGTAGTAAGTACTTCACTATCGACCAATCTAATTACACGCAGGGAAACGGTTGCAAAATTATTGGTAAATCTTTTAACTCGCACGAATCTAAGAATTTCTTCTTCAATCGAGTTGTCAACTTGTGGAATGGGCTTCCCCGAAACGTTATAGACTGCAGCACCGTTGATTCATTTAAACTCCGCCTAGACAAATATCTCACATCAAACCCGCGACTGACTGCGTTTGTAAATGAATAACTTTATTTTATCCCCCCCTCAGTTACTAACCCATCTGTCCTCTACTAACTTCCTAATCCTGCCACGGACATTAGTTTCAGGGCAGTAATTCCCTTTCCAATGTTCCCTTACCCACTCTAAACCACTGTTTGGACACTTGATCCTCAGTGTTTTGGAGGACAAGCAACCTAGAAGGGTCACTAGATCTGTTGTAGCTTGATTTCCTTTGTACTCCTTTGTACTCCTTTGAAATAGTAAGTTACCTGGGTGTAGTGGGTGGTGTATGGTGTGGGTGGTATAGTAATAGTAAGTTACCTGGGTGTTGTGGGTGGTGTCCTGGCTGGTGTAGGTGGTGGAGGGGGACCATAGGGTTGACTAAGGAGGAACTGGTGATGTTGTTAGCCTGACCCAACAGAATGGTCAGGATTGGTTGAACTGCGATACCTAGAAATAAATTATAATGATGTTATATACTCTTATTAATAATAATATCACGTATGCTACTATATTTATCAAGGAAATAATATGGGTCTTATAATTTAACAGTATACTTTCATAAGTGACACAGAGGAAGTTTTTCAATCAGGATTAATTTTCACAGTAATAAAAGGAGGTTGGGCATTATGGTGATTTTTAACGTAGGTGGCGACTTTGGTGTTATCAAGGTAATATGGTGGTTATGGCGTGTATTACCTTGCGAGGTTGGTACAAGGAGCTGGGCACTACCAACGCCCTGTGAGACATGGCCGGAGGTGAGAACCATCTGGGGTACTGTGGCAGCGTTGTTGGCAGCAACAGCAGGACCATTGTTAATGGTAGCAGTGGAGGGGGGCGGCGGTGGTGCTACAGTTGCTGCAGCTGCTGCAGTAGCGGCAGCAGCAGCGGCGGCAGCTGGAATGAGAATAGAACAAACTAATTGAAAACATCACTTCTTTCTAATTACAATGTATTGTATTAAATAAAATAACACCATCATATATCTATATGCTAAATTGCTATGATCCTACCCTAATTGTTGCCCCGAATCCCCAGCACATCATGCTGCCCGGGAGTAGCCCATTGCAGGTCCCAAAGGAACTTAACTGAACCAACGCAAATACAAAATTATGAAATTTTGCTATCAAGACGGACGAATGCTCATGGTTGTAATAAGTGGTTTAATCCTCAAAAAGGAAAATCGTAATGAAATTACACAATGGAAGTCATGGAAACAGGTATCCTATGATTATTATCCATGACACAATGGGCCTAGTAGGAAGACATGCAAGGACACGTCTCACACTTACGATAAATATATATGTTGTTGCTTGTTTTCCTTTGTACTTTGTACATATACATGTGACATCCCCATTGAAACTAATATACAGTATTTACACCTTTGACACATGACACATACACGCGCTTGACACACCTACACACACACCCCTGGTACATAAATCCCGCCCCACCTCCCTTGACACACATACACACACCTGACACGCATATACACACATCCCTGATATACACACACACACACACACACACACACACACACACTCTCTTCTGACACATATAGAGAGACACACACACACATACACTCCTGCCACACGCACATACCCCTGACACACACACAGACACAGGAGGGGAGGGGAGGCAGAAGGATTGACAGTGACCTAAATATATTAATAACACTTTTAAAAGAGATTCTCTGAGTGGATAATCTAATTATACTTTATTGCCGGCTATACCAGTGTAATATATTAAGTAGTGAGGGTGATTATGTGTGTGTCTTGGCAGGGATGATAATTTTTACGTGTTCTGAGCAGGCAACCAGGATTGGATGAGGTGTAATTTGCATTGATAATACCACTGGTAATGCCCCTACCTATCTATTTTTTTGTGCTGACTGACTCTCTTTCGGATAATTTGGTTCAAGTCACTAATCATGAAGCGGGTGTGCGTGTGTGTGTGTGTGTGGGGGGGGGGGGGGATCGGATCGAGTTAGGGGAAACATAGTGTATATACAGTTTATATAGAGAGAACAGTAATGCATAACATAACATAAGTGATCATATAGAATAGTAACGTGGAAAGAATAACAATGAGAATTAGGATAGTAGTGCATAATTATTATATGTGATAATAGATACAGTAACGTCAATAGATACAACAGGTTTACACAAATTAGTTTTGTGTCCTTAATTTACTGAAAGAATGGGGTAATATCCTTGGCTACATAGCTTATGAACAATGGTGTCTGAAGGGCAATTGTAACTAAACATTCTAGAGCACTACCCGTGACACAATGTGCTGACCAATGAAATAATGTTAATAGTAGGGCTCGATTGCACCACAATGTAAAACCTTTACGTTTCAGTGTCAACTGATCGATATTAAGTGTACCAAGAACTATTAATCGCAAATGATCAGCCACCAACAAATGATTAAGGACCATTACTAGTATATCTTAATTTATATACTGTATATATACACTGAAACATACAACTAGTCGAGGTGTAGAGAAACATTTGACAGTGACTGTAGGCTACATCTTGCATGCCTTACAATATATTTGCTTCAATTTCAATTTCAGTCTGAGTGAAGAATGTACTGTTGCCAAATTACCTGGGTGTTGTTGAGCCGCCGCCAAGTGAGGGTGCAGCAGTGAGCCAACGCCGGGAACTCCAAGACCGCCCTGAAGACCTGCCAACGCCGCCATCTGTGTCTGGAGGCTCTGCTGCAGGTTGTGGAAGTTCTGGAGGTTGTTCAGATTGTGAAGGTTGTGGATGGCGTGATGGAGGCTAGCCAACCCCGCACTGGGGCTGGAGGCCCCGTGACCAGGAGCCATGGTGGGGGGCGGGGAGGCGGGGGCGGGAGCAGGGGGCGACGGTGGAGGTGAAGGTCCTCCGCCTGTAAGGTAAACACAAAAAGAGGCTAGTTAGACAATGTATTTGTAATTAATCACAAATGGTGATGATGTAAGTGAAATGTGAAATCGGACAAGATAAGTGGAATCATTGGAATGTAGAAGAGATATGTGACGTAGGCAGACGTGACGAGGTAGGTGATAGACGTTTGGTTGTGTGATGGGAGTCTGGTAATGAATGGTGAATGATATCACAATATTATACCTGTAAGGAAATGGAAATGGAATGACAAAAACGTACACAATTATTCTATACAATAATTATGGAAACCTAAGTAATGTTATTACAGTAGAATTGGTAACCTGGCCTCAATCTAAACATGCATAATGATAATGTAATGCCGAATATGGAGGTGTAGGTGCCAAGGATAGTCACAATCCAGGAGTCTGCCCCACCTAATACAGGGTCTTTGGAAACTGAACCAACATCCCCGTCCTCTGTGACCTTAACTCTGCCCCGGCTACAGAGGGAAACACGGGCAACGGGGTAAACCACGCCTTCCCGGAAATCCTTGAGCTAGCCAACCTGAACTGCTCCCTTTAATCTCGCCACTTCCCAAGACTCAAGGGCGGGACCCGCCTAACAGCCAACCACCTAAGGAGCGGAAACGTCACCTAAATCAGAAGCTGAAGTCCAGCAGAAGACGTAAACAAATTCAAGACATCTTTGGAAGCGATACCGATGATAGCTCCCAAACTTAATGCTTATTGCTCCCTCTCTTGTGTATATATGAAGTTAAGGTCGGAGATTCTCGACCGCCGACGTGATGAACTCCGTCCCTCTGGTTACGAGGTACCTTACCCTAATCCCCGTCTTGTGTAACTCATTTGGGTTAAGCCTGGCTATTATGGCACTATTGTGAGATTCTCCATCACAACTGAGGTTGCAGGTACTTAACCCTCGTCTTGAATAACTCATGCAAGTAGGCCTGAGATTCTCGGCCACGGACGTGATTGCAGTCTGTCCCTCTGATTATTAGGTAACCTAGTCCCCTTCTGAGTAGCCCATTTGGGTTAAGCTTTAGAAACTCAGCAACGGTATGATCAGCTCTACCAACTTCTAGTCGCAGTAAATAACCCCCCTCCCCTGCCCGTGCCAGTCAAAGGAGCAGCCCAGAGAAAGAGCAACAGAAACCTATAGATCCCGACGAGACGATCTCCCTACATATGGCGCCCGGCCAGACCACCTCTGGACCCGGGCACCAGACGACTTCTGGACGACGCAATAGCTATATTTGTCTCTGGCTTTCAGAGTCCCTTGTTAGGTCCTAAGACGATCAATTATAAACTCACATACTCTATCATAAAGATTTTTGCCCTCAAATGACTTAACCTGTGTTACACCTGAACGATTCCATCAATAAAAGCACCTTTCACTCCCTTCAATAAAAATTACATCAGTCAACTTACAACGATAATCAGGGACGGTATCTTAGATAATATGTGTCGAGTAAATCCCATGTATTATCGTCCACTTCCAATGCCATACCAATGCCACACGTTGTTCACTTTCCACATCTCTAATCATCTTCATGCACGTTCCAGGTCTGTTCTTTATATTCAACGTCAATCTTTCCCTCTTTATACGCCTCTTGATAATTTTACGATTCCCTTCAAGTTCCAAGAATGTTCGATCCCTTCCCTCTTTCCCACCATCATCACCTTATCGCTCCTATACTGCCCTCCCCTCCTCTCCTCTTCCCCTTCCTCTGCCAGCAAGGACGACGAGCCAATTATATAGCAGAGCGAAATGACCTTAATGTGGGTGATTATGATGATAATTATGGAGGTAATGGTGGTTGCAGGGACGGTGACAGGTGGGGGTGTGATGGTGGTGGTGGTTGTTGTAATGGTGGATGTGTGATGGTGGTCGTAGTGGTGGAATGGTTACATGTGATGTTGGTGGGTTTTTTCATGTGATGGTGGTTGATGATGGTCGTGTAGGTTACATGTGATGGTGGTTGATGATGGTCGTGGAGGTTACATGTGGTGGTGGTTGGTGGTCGTGAGGGTTACATGTGATGGTGGTTGGTGTTGGTGGTCGTGGGGTTTACATGTGATGGTGGTTGGTGGTCGTGGAGGTAACATGTGATGGTGGTTGGTGGTCGTGAGGGTTACATGTGATGGTGGTTGGTGTTGGTGGTCGTGGGGTTTACATGTGATGGTGGTTGGTGGTCGTGGAGGTTACATGTAATGGTGGTTGGTGGTCTTGGAGGTTACATGTGATGGTGGTTGGTGGTCGTGAGGGTTACATGTGATGGTGGTTGATGATGGTCGTGGAGGTTACATGTGATGGTGGTTGATGATGGTCGTGGAGGTTACATGTGGTGGTGGTTGATGATGTTCGTGCAGGTTACATGTGATGGTTGTTGGTGGTCGTGAGGGTTACATGTGATGGTGGTTGATGATGGTCGTTGGGGTTACATGTGATGGTGGTTGATGATGGTCGTGGAGGTTACATGTGGTGGTGGTTGATGATGGTCGTGGAGGTTACATGTGATGGTGGTTGGTGGTCGTGAAGGTTACATGTGATGGTGGTTGATGATGGTCGTTGGGGTTACATGTGATGGTGGTTGATGATGGTCACTGGGGTTTACATGTGATGGTGGTTGATGATGATCGTGGAGGTTACATGTGATGGTGGTTGGTGGTCGTGATGGTGGTTGGTGTTTGTGGTCGTGGGGGTTACATGTGATGGTGGTTGATGATGGTGGTTGATGATGGTCGTGGAGGTTACATGTGGTGGTGGTTGGTGGTCGTGAGGGTTACATGTGATGGTGGTTGGTGTTGGTGGTCGTGGGGGTTACATGTGATGGTTGATGGTCGTGAGGGTTACATGTGATGATGGTGGTTGATGGTCGTGGGGATTACATATGATGGTGGTCGTGGTGGGATTGGTAATAGTTTTGATGGGGGTGGTGATGACATTATTTAAGTGGTGGTGGAAGTGGCTATATGTTTAGTTTTGGGAGTGGTGGCTGAAATGGTAGTTGTGGGCCGGTTAAATAGTAAGGTGGTGATGGAGGGTGTTGTGGTTACGAAAGTGATGGTATTGGTGGTGATTAATTTGGTCGTGGAGGTGTTAAGAGCTGGTTGGGATCGCGGTAGTGATGACAGCGGTGGCAAATGTGTTGGTGATAGTGGTGGAAGTGATGATAATAGTAATGGTGGCAGTGATGATCGGTGGAAAAGGTGATATTAATGGTTATCGTAATGGTATTGGTGACAGTAGATGAAATTATAATGATGGTGATTAACATGGTGACAATAGGGGTTGTGGTGGCGTGGACAACGTAACAAATTCACTATAGAATCCTTTATAATTATACGGTATGCGATCTGCTAAACTCAGGCATTGATTCTCCCGCTCTCTCTCTCTTTGTAAATTACTCACACACACACACATAGTTACACACTCACATGTAGTCAACTCCCCCCTCCCCCCCCCCCATTTTCCTACTCCATAGAGGTTTCGGAACTCCCCCCCCCCCCCCCCCAACCCCCAACGAAACTTTGGCTGATCCACTTTCCAGTAATTTATTGACAAGGTTGGGTGTTTATCCCGCGGCGTTCAGGTCATTAATTCCTCATCGTACGTGTTAAGGGCGGTGACCTGTTTTTGTTATGTCCTTTTTCTATCTTTCTCTGGCTTGTATCCATTTGGCCCCATTCAGCCTACTGTTTTAAGACGTTTATCCCCATCCAGGTGTAATTTTTTTACTGGTGAGCGGTAGCGAGCCAGCATATTTTTAATTTTTGTTTGACAGCAGGCTAAATTTGTAAATTTTTCGATAGAGAAATTTCTCCGGCGAAGCCGGATTTCGTCATATAATGCTGGCTTGCTATCGCTCGCCAGGAAGAAATCGACACCTAGATGGGGATAAACGTCTTAAAATAGTTAGCTGAATGGGGCCGAATGGATACAAGCCAGAGAAAGAGTGAAAAGGACAGAAATAACAAAAAGCAGGTCACCCCCCTTAAGCCACATTTACAGCACCGCTTTTTCCGCTAACATTGGGTCCGGTAAATTTCATCTGATAAAAATTCGTAGGTATTTTACAGTGGTACCGGGGACTAGACTGAATTGTAGATTAATTTAACCCTTTCGGTATCAGCGACGTCTGTTACATTTTGTTCAAGCTGTATTTAGACGATTTGTGTGCAGCTTAGGAAGGATCTGTGGTAGTTAGTTAGTTAGTTAGTTATGTAGAGCAGATTAACCAGACCACTGAGCTCCATACGGAACTCTCATAGGTCTGTGGTAGTTAAAAGGGTTGATTGAGATTGAACCATATAATTGCTAGAGATCCTTCCTAAACTGAATAATATCGATTAGTAATAGCAAGGATATAATATAAAAGATGTCGCCGGCACAAAGTGGGTTAAGGGGGGTGACCTGCTTTTTTATATTTCTGTCCTAGCCTCTCGTTCTCTGGCTTTTATCCATTCGGCCCCATTCAGCCAACTATTTTAAGACGTTTATTCCCATCTAGGTGTGGATTTCTTCCTGGCGAGCGATAGCGAGCCAGCATATATGAAGAAATCCGGCTTCGCCGGAGACATTTTTCTATCGGAAAATGTACAAATTTAGCTTGCTGTCAAAAAAAAAAATTATGCTGACTCGCTACCGCTCACCAGTAAAAAATTGACACCTGGACTGGGATAAACGTCTTAAAACAGTAGGCTGAATAGGGCCAAATGGATACAAGCCAGAGAAAGATAGAAAAGGACAGAACAAAAACAGGTCACCCCCTTAAGTGGGAGGATTCATACGAAAGTTTACTTCAGACGTTGTCACATCAAAATAACCGGAAACAGTTGATGGTAAAATGTGGTATATAAATCCACCTCTACCAGCCCTCTTAAACCGGTATCACAAGAGAGCTTTTATAGTCAACATTCGATAATCAACATTTTGCTGTCAACATTTCTGGAATATTTTGCACTGGCATCGGAAACTAAACTGATGATAGATGAATTTAAGTGATCGAAATATATTTAATGTTGGCCAAATAAGCTGTCAGACCAGTGTTGAGGATAAATGTTGAGGGAAAAACCGCTCGTGTTATATATACCTGTTTTACCTGCCCACAACCGGTCTGGTCAACACGGCTCGGGAGAATTACTTTTTGCTACGTGTACAGTTACGTTCAACATTACGGTGCTTTACTCTCATTCAACATTACGGTGCTTTACTCTCATTCAACATTACGGTGCTTTACTCTCATTCAACATTACGGTGCTTTACTCTCATTCAACATTACGGTGCTTTACTCTCATTCAACATTACGGTGCTTTACTCTCATTCAACATTACGGTGCTTTACTCTCGTTCAACATTACGGTGCTTTACTCTCATTCAACATTACGGTGCTTTACTCTCGTTCAATATTACGGTGCTTTACTCTCATTCAACTTTGGTTATTTCTAGAGTAAAATTAAACACAAATGTAACGACATAAACCAAAGTCATTATTTTCAAACATTGTGTACTGTCACGCTGAGAATCAGTCCCGTATGTTTGAGTGTATGTATCAACTCAAAACAGGAATATAATGGTAATGTACGGTCGCGCTAATAAGTCATGTACCACTTGGCATTACGTTTGGCTTGCTCTGGGCTGTATTAATGTCTGTCAGATGTTGAATAGGGTGGGTAAGTGTAGGAACATGTTTGTATATTTCACTCGATATGAAGAAATGAAGCTTAGATGTTGGTGATACCAATTATTGATCAAAACATACTTGGTGCCGAGACATCACTTATTAGCGCGACTGTACATGAAAACAAAACAAAACATATAATTATGAAAGTTTGCTCACTATGTTGAGTAGGATAGTATTTGGTCATATGTGTAAGGAGGAAAGTAAGGTTGAAGTTGTGAAGGTAGAGAATGACTTTTGAGACTGACTGTACCCAGGGTGAATAACCGCGCCTATATTAACCCTTATCATCATATTATAGGTGTTATTACTGTTCTACTATGGGTTTCAGAGGCCGTGTTACATCGTTTTTTCGGGAATAACTTATTAACAAACAGTTGGATCACTATGATATTTTGACACAGCTTTTTTCACACCGTGCCCTAATTTTCGTCAATATAGTGCATTACCAAAAGTGTAGAAATTGTTGTACAATTCAATTCAACTGTACTGTTCAGTGGTTTATACGTGTGTAGATGTCTTGTTAATTCATGCGAATACAAGTTTATTGAACTGCAAATTATCTCTAGGTGAATTATATTTTCAGGCAAGCTTCAAATATGTTGCTATTATAAAGTTAATTTGAATGTTTGTGTAATTCTGCTCCGGAAGTCAACGTAATATTAATAAATTAGGAACACTGTATAACTAAATCACTATTAATTTAAACTTTCTTGGGACATTTCTAAGGCAAGCCTTGCCTAAAGTAGTTACTATGAATATAACATTTCATTAAGCAATTCCCGGCGATCCAGCTTTCACTTTGCATACCGTCCATTTTTTATTTTATTTTTTGCAGACAAAGCCTGAGCCACATTTAGTATGTTAATTACGGAGGTCATTAGAAGGTTAACTGTGGCGTTGGAGAGTGGGCGAGGGTTGGGGGTTAACAAAGTACCTCGCTACCTGACTCACTCGCTATCAAACACCCGAGAACCATCGTTATACCACATTATTATTCCAACAATACTAACCTCAAATTAGGTTAGGTTAAGGGGAGATTTCCACCTGGAGGATTTTTTTCTGAACATCTTTCTCCCTCATGTTTAGCCCCATTGTTTTTGAGATGTTAAGACGTTCGCCCTAGTAGTTTTGACATTTTAAGACATTTTGCCCCATTTCTGTCAATTTTAAGACCTTTCGTGGCATTAAGGTGTCGATTTTTTCTTGGCGAGCGATAGCGAGCCTGTAATTTAAGAGGAACCGGCCTCCGGCCGGGACATTTTTCTACCGAAAAATGTACAAATTTATCTTGAAAGGGGGTCTAGGGGGTGTAATTTTAAGCTTGATAAAAACGTAGGGAACAAACTAAATACCTCCCCTTAAGCCTTAATGTACCGGTGACGTCTTTATTATTTGATTTCAGCAGCATTTAGACGATATTTATAAAGCTTAGGACGGATATATGGTAGCTAAATGGACTAATTGAGATATATGGTAGCTAAATGGACTAATTGAGATATATGGTAGCTAAATGGACTAATTGAGATATATGGTAGATAAATGGACTAATTGAGATATATGGTAGATAAATGGACTAATTGAGATATATGGTAGATAAATGGACTAATTGAGATATATGGACTAATTGAGATATATGGTAGCTAAATGGACTAATTGAGATATATGGTAGCTAAATGGACTAATTGAGATATATGGTAGATAAATGGACTAATTGAGATATATGGTAGATAAATGGACTAATTGAGATATATGGTAGATAAATGGACTAATTGAGATATATGGACTAATTGAGATATATGGTAGCTAAATGGAATAATTGAGATATATGGTAGCTAAATGAACTAATTGAGATTTATGGTAGCTAAATGGACTAATTGAGATATATGGACTAATTGAGATATATGGTAGCTAAATGGACTAATTGAGATATATGGACTAATTGAGATATATGGTAGCTAAATGGACTAATTGAGATATATGGTAGCTAAATGAACTAATTGAGATTTATGGTAGCTAAATGGACTAATTGAGATATATGGACTAATTGAGATATATGGTAGCTAAATGGACTAATTGAGATATATGGACTAATTGAGATATATGGTAGCTAAATGGACTAATTGAGATATATGGTAGCTAAATGAACTAATTGAGATTTATGGTAGCTAAATGGACTAATTGAGATATATGACTAATTGAGATATATGGTAGCTAAATGGACTAATTGAGATATATGGACTAATTGAGATATATGGTAACTAAATGGACTAATTGAGATATATGGTAGCTAAATGGACTAATTGAGATATATGGACTAATTGAGATATATGGTAGCTAAATGGACTAATTGAGATATATGTTAGCTAAATGGACTAATTGAGATATATGGACTAATTGAGATATATGGTAGCTAAATGGACTAATTGAGATATAAGGTAGCTAAATGGACTAATTGAGATATATGGACTAATTGAGATATATGGTAGCTAAATGGACTAATTGAGATATATGGTAGCTAAATGGACTAATTGAGATATATGGTAGCTAAATGGACTAATTGAGATATATGTTAGCTAAATGGACTAATTGAGATATATG
>JBAKBP010037927.1:0-16756 GCA_037953745.1 Lithodes maja
AGGGATGGGAGGGATAGTAGGAGAAAGATGGGAGGGGTAGTAGGAGAGGGATGGGAGGGATAGTAGGAGAGGGAGTGGGATGGGAGGGATAGTAGGAGAAATATGGGAGGGGTAGTAGGAGAGGGATGGGAGGGGTAGAAGGAGAGGGATGTGAGGGGTAGTGGGATGGGAGGAGTATTGGAAGAGGGATGGGAGGGGTAGTAGGAGAGGGATGGGAGGGATAGTAGGAGAGGGATGGGAGATGTAGTAGGAGAAGGATGGGTGGGGTAGTGTGAGAGGGATGGGAGGGGTAGTAGGAGAGGGATGGGAGGGGTAGTGGGAGAGGGATGGGAGGGGTAGTAAGAGAGGGATGGGTGGGGTAGTATGAGAGGGATGGGAGGGGTAGTAGGAGAGGGATGGAAGGGGTAGTAGGAGAGGGATGGGAGGGGTATTAGGAGAGGGATGGGAGGGGTAGTAGGAGGGGGATGGGAGGGGTAGTAGGAGAGGAATGGGAGGCGTAGTGGGAGAGGGATGGGAGGGGTATTGGGAGAGAGATGGGAGGGGAGGGATGGGAGGGGTAGTAGGAGAGGGATGGGAGGGGTAGTGGGAGAGGGATGGGAGGGTTAGTACGAGAGGGATGGGAGGCGTAGTGGGAGAGGGATGGGAGGGGTATTGGGAGAGGGATGGGAGGGGTAGTATGAGAGGGATGGGAGGGTTTGTAGGAGAGGGATGGGAGGGGTAGTGGGAGAGGGATGGGAGGGGTAGTGGGAGAGGGATGGCAGGGTAGTAGGAGAGGGATGGGAGGCGTAGTGGGAGAGGGATGGGAGGGGTAGTGGGAGAGGGATGGGAGATGGATGGGAGGGGTAGTAGGAGAGGGATGGGAGGGGAAGTAGGAGAGGGATGGGAGGGGTAGTAGGCGAGGGATGGAAGGGGAAGTAGGAGAGGGATGGAAGAGGTAGTGGGAGAGAGATGGGAGGGATAGTAGGAGAGGGATGGGAGGGGTAGTAGGCGAGTGATGGGAGGGGTAGTAGGAGAGGAATGGGAGGGGTGGGAGGCATAGTGGGAGAGGGATGGGAGGGGTATTGGGATAGAGATGGGAGGGGTAGTATGAGAGGGATGGGAGGGGTAGTAGGAGAGGGATGGGAGGGGTAGTGGGAGAGGGATGGGAGGGTTAGTACGAGAGGCATGGGAGGCGTAGTGGTAGAGGGATGGGAGGGGTATTGGGAGAGGGATGGGAGGGGTAGTATGAGAGGGATGGGAGGGTTTGTAGGAGAGGGATGGGAGGGGTAGTGGGAGAGGGATGGGAGGGTAGTAGGAGAGGGATGGGAGAGGGATGGGAGGGGTAGTGGGAGAGGGAAGGGAGATGGATGGGAGGGGTAGTAGGAGAGGGATGGGAGGGGTAGTAGGAGAGGGATGGGAGGGGTAGTAGGAGAGGGAGGGGAGGGGTATTAGGAGAGGGATGGGAGGGGTAGTAGGAGGGGGATGGGAGGGGTAGTAGGAGAGGAATGGGAGGCGTAGTGGGAGAGGGATGGGAGGGGTATTGGGAGAGAGATGGGAGGGGAGGGATGGGAGGGGTAGTAGGAGAGGGATGGGAGGGGTAGCGGGAGAGGGATGGGAGGGTTAGTACGAGAGGGATGGGAGGCGTAGTGGGAGAGGGATGGGAGGGGTATTGGGAGAGGGATGGGAGGGGTAGTATGAGAGGGATGGGAGGGTTTGTAGGAGAGGGATGGGAGGGGTAGTGGGAGAGGGATGGGAGGGGTAGTGGGAGAGGGATGGGAGGGTAGTAGGAGAGGGATGGGAGGCGTAGTGGGAGAGGGATGGGAGGGGTAGTGGGAGAGGGATGGGAGGTGGAGGGGAGGGGTAGTAGGAGAGGGATGGGAGGGGAAGTAGGAGAGGGATGGGAGGGGTAGTAGGCGAGGGATGGAAGGGGAAGTAGGAGAGGGATGAAAGAGGTAGTGGGAGAGAGATGGGAGGGATAGTAGGAGAGGGATGGGAGGGGTAGTAGGCGAGTGATGGGAGGGGTAGTAGGAGAGGAATGGGAGGGGTGGGAGGCATAGTGGGAGAGGGATGGGAGGGGTATTGGGAGAGAGATGGGAGGGGTAGTATGAGAGGGATGGGAGGGGTAGTAGGAGAGGGATGGGAGGGGTAGTGGGAGAGGGATGGGAGGGTTAGTACGAGAGGCATGGGAGGCGTAGTGGTAGAGGGATGGGAGGGGTATTGGGAGAGGGATGGGAGGGGTAGTATGAGAGGGATGGGAGGGTTTGTAGGAGAGGGATGGGAGGGGTAGTGGGAGAGGGATGGGAGGGTAGTAGGAGAGGGATGGGAGGCGTAGTGGGAGAGGGATGGGAGGGGTAGTGGGAGAGGGAAGGGAGATGGATGGGAGGGGTAGTAGGAGAGGGATGGGAGGGTAGTAGGCGAGGGATGGGAGGGGAAGTAGGAGAGGGATGGAAGGGGTAGTGGGAGAGAGATGGGAGGGATAGTAGGAGAGGGATGGGAGGGATAGTAGGAGAGGGATGGGAGGGGTAGTAGGCGAGTGATGGGAGGGGTAGTAGGAGAGGGATGGGAGGGGTAGTATGAGAGGGATGGGAGGGGTAGTATGAGAGGGATGGGAGGGGTAGTATGAGAAGGATGGAGGGGTAGTATGAGAGGGATGGGAGGGGTAGTATGAGAGGGATGGGAGGGGTAGTGGGAGAGGTATGAGAGTGGGATGGGAGGGGTAGTGGGAGAGGGATGGGAGGGGTAGTGGGAGAGGGATGGGATGGGTAGTGGGAGAGGGATGGGAGGGGTAGTGGGAGAGGGATGGGAGTGGTAGTGGGAGACGGATGGGAGGGGTAGTATAAAAAGGATGGGAGGGGTAGTAGGAGAGGGAAGGGACGGGTAGTAGGAGAGGGATGGGAGGGGTAGTAGGAGAGGGATAGGAGGGGTACTAGGAGAGGGATGGGAGAGGGATGGGAGGGGCAGTATGAGAGGGGTGGGAGGGGTAGTATGAGAGGGGTGGTAATGGTAGTATGAGAGGGGTGGGAGGGGAATTGGGAGAGGGATGGGAGGGGTAATATGAGAGGGATGGGAGGGGTAGTGGGAGAGGGATGGGAGGGGTAGTATGAGAGGGATGTGAGCGGTAGTAGGAGAGGGATGGGAGGGGTAGTGGGAGAGGGATGGGAGGGGTAGTATGAGAGGGATGGGAGGGGTAGTAAGAGAGGGACGGGAGCGGTAGTAGGAGAGGGATGGGAGGGGTAGTAGGAGAGGGATGGGACGGTAGTGAGAGAGGGATGGGAGGGGTATTGGGAGAGGGATGGATGGTGTAATGGGAGAGGGATGGGAGGGATTGTGGGGTGGGGTGGGAGGGGTAGTATGAGAGGGATGGGAGGGGTAGTAGGAGAGGAATGGGAGGGGTAGTAGGAGAGGGATGGGAGGGGTAGTAGGAAAGGGATTGGAGGGATAGTAGGAGAGGGATGGGAGGGGTAGTGGAGGAGGGATGGGAGGGGTAGTGGGAGTGGGGTGGGAGGGGTACTATGAGAGGGATGGGAGGGGTAGTAGGAGAGGGATGGGAGGGGTAGTATGAGAGGGATGGGAGGTGTAGTAGGAGAGGGATGGGAGTGGTGATGGGAGAGGGGTGGGAGCGGTAGTATGAGAGCGATGGGAGGGGTAGTAGGAGAGGGATGGGAAAGGTAGTAGGTAGGAGAGAGATGGGAGGGGTAGAATGAGAGGGGTGGGAGGGGTAGTATGAGAGGGGTGGTAATGGTAGTATGAGAGGGGTGGGAGGGGAATTGGGAGAGGGATGGGAGGGGTAATATGAGAGGGATGGAGGGTAGTGGAGAGGGATGGGAGGGGTAGTATGAGAGGGATGGAGGGGTAGTAGGAGAGGGATGGGAGGGGTAGTGGGAGGGATGGGAGGAGGGTAGGATGAGGGTAGAGGGATGGGAGGGGTAGTAGAGAGGGGATGGGAGGGGTAGTATGAGAGGGATGGGAGGTGTTGTAGGAGAGGGATGGGAGGGGTAATATGAGAGGGTGGAGTGGTAATGGGAGAGGGGTGGGAGCGGTAGTATGAGAGCGATGGGAGGGGTAGTAGGAGAGGGATGGGAAAGGTAGTAGGAGAGAGATGGGAGGGGTAGTATGAGAGGGATGGGAGGGATAGAATGAGAGGGATGGGAGGGGTAGTATGAGAGGAGGGAGGGGTAGTGGAGAGGGATGGGAGGGGTAGGAGGAGAGGGATGGGAGGGGTAGTGGGAGAGGGATGGGAGGGTAGTAGGAGAGGGATGGGAGGGGTAGTGGGAGGGGTGGGTAGGGTAGTGGGAGAGGGATGGAGGGTAGTGAGGAGAGAGGGATGGGAGGGGTAGTATGAGAGGGATGGGAGGGGTAGTGGGAGAGGGATGGGTGGGGTAGCAGGAGGGGGATGGGTGGGGTAGCAGGAGGGGGATGGGTGGAGTAGTATGAGAGGGATGGGAGGGGTTGTATGAGAGGGATGGGAGGGGTAGTAGGAGATGGATGGGAGAGGGATGGGAGGGGTAGTGGGAGAGGGATGGGAGGGGTAGTGGGAGAGGGATGGGAGGGGTAGTGGGAGAGGGATGGGAGGGGTAGTATAACAGGGATGGGATGGGTAGTAGGAGAGGGATGGGAGGGGTAGTAGGAAAGGGATGGGAGGGGTAGTGGGAGAGGGATGGGTGGGGTAGTGGGAGAGGGATGGGAGGGGTAGTGGGAGAGGGCGTGGTGGGGTAGTAGGAGAGGAGAGGGATGGGAGGGGTAGTGGGAGAGGGATGGGAGGGGTAGTGGGAGAGGGATGGGAGGGGTAGTTGGGAGAGGGGTGGGAGGGGTAGTATAAAGGAAATCAAGCAACAACAGATCTAGTGACCCTTCTAGGTTGCTTGTCCTCCAAAACACTGAGGATCAAGTGTCCAAACAGTGGTTTAGAGTGGGTAAGGGAACATTGGAAAGGGAACTACTGCCCTGGAACTAATGTCCTTGGCAGGACTAGGAAGTTAGTAGGGGACATATGGGTTAGTAACTGAGGGGAGGATAAAATAAAGTTATTCATTTACAAACGCAGTCAGTCGCGGCTTTGATGCGAGATATTTGTCTATGCGGTGTTACGACCGGGCACTCGGGTACACTAGGGCTCTTACACAGGACTCGAGTATGGCTCGCTGCCACAACGGAAACACACGATCCCAACCCCAGAGTACTGCCAGCCGAACAAAAAACGCCACTACCCTCCAGAGTTCTATCTGCTATAACGGGGTATACAAGAACTCGGTACTAGCGTTTCACACAACAGACTAATAACAAGACGGGAGTTATCTAGTCTGGTCAACAATCAAACAAAGAAGAAAGTACTACAACACTAAAGAATAGTGTTGGCCGAAGCCGAAGTAATCCACCCTTGAACTAAGAACTTAAGAAGTCCTCCACCCTCTACTTCGGATCGGCACTATTACGTTACGTTAAACAATAGTCCTCGAGCATCAAGCAAGGAATCTTCTGATAAAGTTAGATGCTTCTCGAATACTCGTAAGAAGTAAGTATCGGATTTTGAACAGCAATTTAATGAATAACTCACTGGTAATTAAAGGCTTTAAATTGACATAAGAAGAATTATAAGAATAAGCAATAGGATATGGCAAACATTAAGAAGAAGTACTCCGACAATGCACTGGCAATAGCCTACTAAGATTGTGCTCGTGGGCCACTAATCTCTGAAGTAGCTAAGCGTGCCACACATGAAATCAATAGTGCATAAACAATAATATACATAAGGAGAAGCTTCAATACTATGCTGTATCTGCTGGTCGAGCAAAGTCTAGCTGGGACACATAAGGTTAAGAGACAATGGCTGAGCAAGCGGCTCGTAGCCTAGCGAGGTCCTTAAGACTGTGCGGCCAAATTACGTTAATTGACGGGATGCTCTCTTGAGAGATCCAGATCACTAGTATCTGGTTCTCTCCTGGCGATCCTCTCAAAGTCAAGCAAATGAGATAGCACAGTGTTGGGTGGCATAGGCAAAAGCCCTCACTCGCAACACAGTGCTAAACTCCCACGGTACACAGTCAGAAAGACCACCTAGGCGTTCCACGTCTCCGTTGCAATTGTACTGGTTCAACCGCAACCTAGTACTCATAGGAAATCACAACTCAGAAACCCTATCCCAGTCTAGCATTGCCTAAACCAGCAGAAAACAGGAACATGAATAATCGCACACAGGGAAATGCATATACGAGTGCAACAAACATCAATCAATCCTATTCTAGTTAACCCTTCCAAAAATAGGCTATCTAACAGGCACTTATCTCGTGAGAACTCAAGCGATAATACTTTGGCTGACTAAATCTGCACCAAAGGGGTCATTGGTTAAAAAGGGACGAGAAGAGAAGAAGATAGGCTGTTCAGAGAGTAGAGAAAGTTCACATCAGTCGGAAGAATATGGATAGTTGCAAGGGATATGAGAAGTCGCTCTGCCTGATGAGTTCTGAAGAATGGTGGCAAGAACCTCTCTTTTTATACTCGGCCCTCTAGCGGCATATCGCAAACTACTAAGGACCGCCCACTAGCAATCGTTACGTAATAATTCTCTCTCAATCTGGGATCGACAAAGGATTTCCCACGCGCTTGATGAGGGAGGAGGGAGGAGGGAGGAGGGAGTGAGGCCTACACACCTCGTGGCGCGCTCACTGGCCGTCGTTACATAACTCTCTCTCTCATCATCTCATCATTACATATAAGTCCCACACACAATACTTATATCTAATGATATAAAATAGAACTCGTTGACTTAGAAGAAAACAAAATACATAATTATAATACTTATAGTACAACGGTTCACATAAACTGAGTTAGGAAACTCTACACAGACTACAGCCAAAGTTCCTGCCCTGACGATCCTAGCGAGAGTGGGGCCTGACTGAGCGTTCTGTACAGCATGCTCATACTCGGCATGCGTCACACCTCCCCCAAGATTTTACTTGCTCAACCCTGAGCTAAAATCTGACACACAGAACCTCATCAAACCCCTCACACCCAGCGACCGCATGGCACTAAAACAACGCTGAGTTTACCACAAAAACACATCTTATATAAAAAAAAAATTCACATTTCATAACTCCTCCCTAACAATAGCAAAAGACATAATATCATGCTCCCAGAGCGAGCTTACAGCAGCTCAGCCGTTTGATAGTTCGTGGACTACTCAAACTCTATAGGCTATGACAAACTTATACAATTATCTATATAAAAAAGAAAGAGTTTTTATATGATTTTTATATTTTAATATGTTTTTTTCGGCTGCACTATAAGGGCAGCCTATTTTTTCTTCTATACCAAACGCTCAACTCCTGCTTTACGACCCAATACGCTGGGCTACAACCGCGAGCCAACAAGCACCAAGCGCAAAATACTATTCAAACTAAAGCAGGAGGCTACCCGTGTGTCAATCTACCCAGGATCATATACCCTTGAACGACCATCTGCAACCACGTTGTCACAACCGGCAATATGGCGTATGTCCAGGCTATATACCAATAACCTTAGTGACCACCTGGTCAGCCTCATATTCCGATTGTGAAACTGGTCCAAGATCTTGAGAGGGTGATGATCTGGGTAAACTACAACGACCGGACCATAGGCTGGAACATAGACCTCGAAATGCCCCAGCACATCATCGTCCTTTTCACTTTCATTCATCAGGTTCTGAAACGTTGCTAGTGCATTCTTAAGTCCGTCAGGCATAACATTGCACTGGTAGGTACTCCCGTCCACAACAAAACCACATACCTCTTTAGCACGCTCGGACAAAGTTACAAGCAACGACCACTCACGACATTCCTTATCCCTCAGACCCTTCGTCCACACGTAATCCAGCTCTGCTTGCACCATAGGCTGTCGAGCAGGATTTATACGGTAGGGAATTAAACTGAGCCTTGCACTATCTCCAGCCTGCATGTCGGATTCTACCCCGTACATCAGGCCTGGAGAAGCAACAAACATGCGAAAGTACTGCCATAGCCTAGTAAATAACTGCCTTGCACTGTCTCCACAAACAACATGCCTAGTGCCCTCCCACAACCCAGCCGAGACCGCAGCTTCTAACCTGTAGTCTCCCTCCTTCTCCACCTTCGTCCCTAGAACAGCCAGGTCATGAGAGGGACAATCAGTACCACCCGTGCAGTCACTCCCACAGTTCATTATTGCTAAGGCTTCCCCGCCGATACCGTACATGCGCACCCCCGCATTCCTTGTGACGACATCTGCCTGCGCAGCATCACCGCTTTCAGCGACATGGCCAGATACAGTCGGTCTATGGTAGGGCTGTTGCATTAGACTAGAGCAGCATTGGGAGGCTATGCGACGACCGGGCACTGCGATACCACAGCCGACCTTACCAATCTGCTCAATGTCCTCCTTTTGACCACCACCCTTGGCAGCCATGGGTCGACCCTGACCTGGCAACCATGCCAAAGCCTCGTCGCCCACCTTAAACCACCGAAACAACGAGGCTAACGGTCTTTCAACAGTCACGTGACCTGCCCGTGGAACATCTTGCACCGCCCGAGTTGTGAGACTCAGGGGCTCGGCACAACCAGTGGGGTATGAACCGAGCTGGTGCTGGAGTGCTGCACACTGCTGCTCAGGCAGGTGCTCTAGCGCTTCCACAGCCACCAGACTCGTGTCCCCCGCCCACGGCTCCGCCGAGACATAACAATCCCTTCTCTTCTCCACCTGTGCCCTACTACCCCCCTCGCCTTCTCCACCTTGGCCGCGGCAGACCAACGCAGGGACAGCAGGATGCTCAGGTGGTTGCCTCACAAACTCCTCCAACAGGTTCACATGACATGCTTCCCCGTCCTCGTGTTTGATCTCGACAGCACCATTACCACACTTCTGAACTTCCGGATCCTCCAACTCCAGTTTACAAATATCTGAGGGAACCACCCTGTCTAGATGCTTCCGAAGCAACCCAAGTCCTCCCCCAATATCAAACTGAGCAACCCTTTTTTCTCTCCGTGTGCAACGTTGCTGCCTCGGAGTCTCTTCCGGCCCTACCTCCTCACTAGCTGTGACAGGTCCTGGGGCCTCTCCAGACTCTAACATAGGTGCCAATACTGAATCACCCAGGAGAGCCGCCGAGTCAAAACTCTTAAAACCAACTCCAGCTTTAGCCTCCTCCTGTTGATCGTTCCTCTGCTGGTCTGAAGACGGAGGACTAGGCTGTGACACTTTAGCTGCCCGAGCTCGGGTGACAGCACACGCCATGGGTTCTGCCTGGCACCGCTCGACACACTCTTGCTCTTCCCTACTCACGTCGGCCGTCCTCTCGGCAACGACTAAGGGTAGAACCTCAGAAGCGGGCATTGCAAAGTCGTTGCCGAGAAGAAGGTCGACGCCCTCCACTGGCAGTTTCTCCACAATCCCGACATCCAATTCACGTGCCACACCATCCACCTCCAACTCCAACCGCACCAGCGGGTATGACCGAGTTGCATTAATACCCTGCACCACTACCACCCGAGCCGCATTTATAGGGTAGCCAGTCAAGTTTTTCATCAAAGTCTGGGAAGCACCTGTATCACGCAAGACCTCTACTCCATGCTTGCGCCCCGCCCACATCACGCAACCCCGTCCTCTATGGTCGCAAAAAACATCCTGAGCAGGGTTCGAGCCTCCCAGGTGCTTCTGCACTGGCTGTGCCTCAGCCTCTGACGAACTGCCCCGGGCAAACTCAGAAGACTTCAGAGACACACCAATGTTGCAGGCCAAAGACACAGCTGCTGTAGGTGGTTTGCTAGGACAGACTCTTGCAAAGTGCCCCTTTTTATGACATTGATAACACTCTAACTCCCCTTTGGGCTTCCCTTGGTACTGGGAAGGGCCCGGCCCCTTCTTAAATGGGACGGTGCTAGTCTTGTGGTCAGTCTTGGTATCATAGCTCTTGTACTTGTTTGCATAATGTATATCACTAACTCGGGGGGGTGGGGCGTCACGCCCCTTGCTACCTGCCTCACTACGCTGGGCAGACCCGCACCCACGAATTAGTGATAGCCGGAGGTCAGCCATCTCAGCTGCCTCCTGTAGAGTTTTAGGGTTCTTTTCTTTAATAGTTAAAGTCATATCTGCACCAGTACACTTATAAAACTGCTCGAGCAGAAACAGCTCAGTCAACTGTTCGGCCGTCTCAGCTTTCTCAGAACGTGTCCAGTTAGCAAGTGCATCTTTTAAGTCCCGGGCATGTTCAAGAAAGGTCGCCTCCCTAGTCTTCGTAACACCCCGAAACTTCAATCGATATGTTTCTGGTTGCAACTAGTATGCCCGTAGGACAGCTCTCTTCAATTCTGGGTAGTCAATGCAAGACTCTAAAGGCAGTGCATCATAAGCCTTCAGACCCTTACCCGTAAGTCTTGAGGAGACCAGAGCTGCCCACTTCTCTTCAGGCCAATTATGCTCCCTACACTTCTTCTCAAACGATTAAAAAATTCTGTGACTTCAGTTTCACTAAATGCCGGCACCAATTTGACTAAGTGGGACAAGGACTGTTCTCTTACTTGGCCCTCACGGCCCATCCGAATCCCTGTCGACTCTGCACGAGTCTTATCTAAATCTATTTGAGCACAATATTTCTCTGAGTCGTACCTAAGCTCAGCCTCGTGCCTCCTAGTCTCATTCTCCTGCCTCCTAGACTCAGCCTCAATCTCCTTCTCCTGCTTCCTAGACTCAGCCTCAATTTTAGCAAGCTCAAGTCTAAATATCATATCTGGAGACAGGCAGGAAGAGGGAGCTGCCACTACTGAAGGAGGGGGGGCAAAAACTGGGGAACCACCATACGCACCGCCCGAGGGCACTCCAATCTTCCAATTCTCATCCCTCTGTGGGAGGGTGCTAACCTCCGGTACTTGAGTGGACGGCACTGTGGGAGTCGAGTGAGAGGGGATCTGGGGAGGAACCCCCCCAAACGCCCTCTCCTCCGAAACCCCATGTCGCCCACGCAACACCCAGGAAATCAGCTCCCCCTTGGACATCCCTCCTACATTGGATAGACCCAAAACCTTGGCTATCAGGTGCAAGCCATAAATATTCACCCCAGTCAACCTCTCCTCCGTCACGTGGTACCGCTTACTCACAAAAACTCTAGCATCCTCCTCACTGATTACTAACGGCACCTCTTCAACTGGCATCTCTCGCTCCTCGTCAATACTAGGGCACGACATACTGAAGTTCACAAAAAATTCTCGAGACAAAAGTGTTAAACTCCCTTATGTAAGCACTAATTACTAAATTAACTGGAGTCTCTTAAATGCTCTCCTAATTGCCTTACAAAAAAAAAATATTCTTCAATATGTACGCTAAAGTACGAACAAACAAATGTTGTACAACTCTGCAAAAAATTATACTGTTCACAAAATCCTAAGCAAGGTCGCCATTTGTTACGACCGGGCACTCGGGTACACTAGGGCTCTTACACAGGACTCGAGTATGGCTCGCTGCCACAACGGAAACACACGATCCCAACCCCAGCGTACTGCCAGCCGAACAAAAAACGCCACTACCCTCCAGAGTTCTATCTGCTATAACGGGGTATACAAGAACTCGGTACTAGCGTTTCACACAACAGACTAATAACAAGACGGGAGTTATCTAGTCTGGTCAACAATCAAACAAAGAAGAAAGTACTACAACACTAAAGAATAGTGTTGGCCGAAGCCGAAGTAATCCACCCTTGAACTAAGAACTTAAGAAGTCCTCCACCCTCTACTTCGGATCGGCACTATTACGTTACGTTAAACAATAGTCCTCGAGCATCAAGCAAGGAATCTTCTGATAAAGTTAGATGCTTCTCGAATACTCGTAAGAAGTAAGTATCGGATTTTGAACAGCAATTTAATGAATAACTCACTGGTAATTAAAGGCTTTAAATTGACATAAGAAGAATTATAAGAATAAGCAATAGGATATGGCAAACATTAAGAAGAAGTACTCCGACAATGCACTGGCAATAGCCTACTAAGATTGTGCTCGTGGGCCACTAATCTCTGAAGTAGCTAAGCGTGCCACACATGAAATCAATAGTGCATAAACAATAATATACATAAGGAGAAGCTTCAATACTATGCTGTATCTGCTGGTCGAGCAAAGTCTAGCTGGGACACATAAGGTTAAGAGACAATGGCTGAGCAAGCGGCTCGTAGCCTAGCGAGGTCCTTAAGACTGTGCGGCCAAATTACGTTAATTGACGGGATGCTCTCTTGAGAGATCCAGATCACTAGTATCTGGTTCTCTCCTGGCGATCCTCTCAAAGTCAAGCAAATGAGATAGCACAGTGTTGGGTGGCATAGGCAAAAGCCCTCACTCGCAACACAGTGCTAAACTCCCACGGTACACAGTCAGAAAGACCACCTAGGCGTTCCACGTCTCCGTTGCAATTGTACTGGTTCAACCGCAACCTAGTACTCATAGGAAATCACAACTCAGAAACCCTATCCCAGTCTAGCATTGCCTAAACCAGCAGAAAACAGGAACATGAATAATCGCACACAGGGAAATGCATATACGAGTGCAACAAACATCAATCAATCCTATTCTAGTTAACCCTTCCAAAAATAGGCTATCTAACAGGCACTTATCTCGTGAGAACTCAAGCGATAATACTTTGGCTGACTAAATCTGCACCAAAGGGGTCATTGGTTAAAAAGGGACGAGAAGAGAAGAAGATAGGCTGTTCAGAGAGTAGAGAAAGTTCACATCAGTCGGAAGAATATGGATAGTTGCAAGGGATATGAGAAGTCGCTCTGCCTGATGAGTTCTGAAGAATGGTGGCAAGAACCTCTCTTTTTATACTCGGCCCTCTAGCGGCATATCGCAAACTACTAAGGACCGCCCACTAGCAATCGTTACGTAATAATTCTCTCTCAATCTGGGATCGACAAAGGATTTCCCACGCGCTTGATGAGGGAGGAGGGAGGAGGGAGGAGGGAGTGAGGCCTACACACCTCGTGGCGCGCTCACTGGCCGTCGTTACATAACTCTCTCTCTCATCATCTCATCATTACATATAAGTCCCACACACAATACTTATATCTAATGATATAAAATAGAACTCGTTGACTTAGAAGAAAACAAAATACATAATTATAATACTTATAGTACAACGGTTCACATAAACTGAGTTAGGAAACTCTACACAGACTACAGCCAAAGTTCCTGCCCTGACGATCCTAGCGAGAGTGGGGCCTGACTGAGCGTTCTGTACAGCATGCTCATACTCGGCATGCGTCACAGCGGAGTTTAAATGAATCAACGGTGCTGCAGTCTATAACGTCTCGGGGAAGCCCATTCCACAAGTTGACAACTCGATTGAAGAAGAAATTCTTAGATTCGTGTGAGTTAAAAGATTTACCAATAATTTTGCAACCGTTTCCCCGCGTGTAATTAGATTGGTCGATAGTAAAGTACTTACTACAGTTCATATTGTCGATGCCTTTGATGATTTTGAACACTTGAATTAAGTCACCTCTTAATCTGCGCTGGGTTAAAGGAAATAGATTTAATTCTCTAAGACGCTCTTCGTATGGTTTGTTCTTTAGGCTAGGTATCATTTTGGTAACTCTACGTTGAACTCGTTCTAGCTTGTTTATATCTTTTTGGTAATAAAGGCACCAGGATTGAACGTAGTATTCCAGAAGAGGACGGACTAAGGAATTGTAAAGGGTTAGGATAACTTCTTTGGATTTATGCTCAAATGACCTGCCTATAAAGCCAATTATTTTGTTTGCCTTCTTAACAACTTCTGAACATTGTTGACTCGGTTTTAGGTTACTCGATATTGTTACTCCCAGATCGGTTTCTCTGTTTACATTCTTAAGTTGAGTGCCATTCATCGAATAGTTTGCTTTCTCATTTAGGTATCCGATATGTAGTACTTTACATTTATCCGCATTGAAACTCATTTGCCAAATTTGGGCCCAATGTGACAATTTATCTAGATTGTGTTGCATATCGTCAACTTGTTCTTTTGAAAGTACGCTATTTGCAACTTTTGTATCGTCAGCAAATTTTGAGATTGTACAGGTGAGACCCTCATCTATGTCGTTGATGTAAATTAGAAAGAGAATTGGTCCTAGTACCGATCCCTGGGGTACCCCGCTACTTACATTGGTCCATTTAGATGCCTTACCGTTTATGACTACTCTTTGCTTTCTGTCGCTGAGCCAATTTTCTATCCATTTCAACACACCGTCTTGAATTCCATGCGCTTTTAGTTTTAGCAGTAAACGTTTGTGGGGAACTTTGTCAAAGGCCTTTTGAAAATCAAGGTATATAATATCTACAGCTTTACTCTCATCGTGAGGTTGAGGATATCCTGGAAGAAGTCTAAGAGGTTTGTTAAACAGGAACGTTTTTTTACGAAAGCCGTGTTGAGTATCTTTAAGTATGTTATTTTCCTCTAAGTGATTTACGAGTCTGTCTCTTATGACCTTTTCTAGCATTTTACATACAACTGAGGTTAAGCTAATTGGACGATAGTTACTGGGTAGGGATTTGCTGCCTTTTTTGAATATCGGTGTTACGTTGGTTATCTTCCACTGATCAGGCATAGTTCCAGACTGCAAGGATTTATTGAATAGTGGTTTGGAGAGCTCATCCTTAGCTTCCTTTAGAACTCTAGGCGAGATTGTATCAGGTCCAGGCGTTTTATTTACCTTGAGTTTATCTAAACAATTCAATACTTCTCTCTCTGTAACGGTGATATTGCTTAGAACATCTGAATTATCAATCTGAATCGGCGATGGTGTAGGGATATCACTGAGGTCTTCTGTTGTAAAAACTGATGCAAAGAAGGTATTGAGGGCATTACTCATTTGTACTTCGTCTTTGGTGTATTCTCCATTTTCATCGACTAACGGTCCAACAGTTGAAGTAACTACTTTTTTCTTTCTGATATAACTATAGAATTCTTTCGGGTTTGTTTTACTTTGATTGCAATATGTAACTCTAGCGTCTTTTTACTTTGCTTAATTAACTTTTTGGCTTTGCGTCGTAGCTCTACAAATTTCACCCATTCTTCGTCATTTTGTGAGGATTTTAATCTATCATTAGCAATTTTTTTAGCAAGCAGGCAGTTTGAAATATCTTTATTCCACCATTTGGGCTTATTATTATGGTCTGGACGCCGTATTTTCGATGGTATGCAGTCTTGCACTGCTTTTAGGTAAGTGGTTTCGAATAACTTCCAAGATGTATTTATGTTGTTATTGTCAATTAAAAAGCTCCAGTCAGTTTCTTTAAATATAGCTCTAAGTTTATGAAAGTTTGCTTTCTTGAAATTAGGGACTTTTTCGATGCTATTATTTGGTTCGTTACTAGTAAACTTTAAAGTGAAAGTTATCGTACGATGGTCGCTGTTACTGAATTCATCACCAACATTCAAATTCTCTATTAATTCTTCTTTTGTTGCAAGTACAATGTCAAGAACGTTATTACCACGGGTCGGTGTTCAAACAAGTTGATAAAGCGAACTCTCTTTCAAGTTCGTATTCAAGTCATGTCCGGAGTGTGAAGTAAGAGTATCGCCCCACTTGGTCACAGGTAAATTAAAGTCGCCAAAAATTACGGTATCTTGTGAGTTACTTACATCTGCAATTTGTTCGTAAATTTCTCGGTCAGTTTGCACTGATTGAGCTGGAGGTCTGTATATTAACGCAAGTATTATTTTTGTACCTTTATTATTCTTTATTAGCACAAAAGATGTGTCGACGTTCACAATTTGAGGTTTTGACAAGAGAGTAGGGTTAAGACTTTCTTCGATATAAAGTAAAACGCCACCTCCATTTCGATTTATTCGGCTTTTCTCAAACATTACATAACCGGGAAGTGAATACTCTGCTAAAAAGTCTCTATCTTCTGTATTGAGCCAAGTTTCTGTTATGCCAATCACATCATAATTTTCTGTAAACACTAGTTCCTCTAAATCTGAAAATTTATTGCGTATGCTACGAGTGTTTGCATAGAAAACTTTTAAAGTTGCGGTTTTAGAACTCACGGAACGCTCTTTAATAATATTGTTGGTTTTTGACGGATCTACATGTATGTTCATGGCTGTCCTCGGTCCTCGCTGTCTTCGGTCCTTATCGCTGGTGGTCCTCGGTTGCCTCTGTTTTTTGCTTGGCGTTGGATGATTTATGTCACTGCTGCTTCTTCTCGGATGGCGTTTTTTGATCCATGGCTGCGGACTGCTTCGTGGGAGAGGGATGGGTGGGGTAGTGGGGGAGGGATGGGAGGGGTAGTGGGAGAGGGATGGGTGGGGTAGTAGGAGAGGGATGTGAGGGGTAGTGGAAGAGGGATGGGAGGGGTAGTGGGAGAGGGATGGGAGAGGGATGAGAGGGTACTGGGAGAGGGATGGGAGGTGTAGTGGGAGATGGATGGGAGGGGTAGTGGGAGAGGGATGGGTTGGGTAGTGGGATAGGGATGGGAGGGGTAGTGGGAGAGGGATGGGAGGGGTAGTGGGAGAGGGATGGGAGAGGTAGTGGGAGAGGGATGGGTATGGTAGTGGGGGAGGGATGGGAGGGGTAGTAGGGGTGGGATGGGAGGGGTAGTAGGAGAGGGATGGGAGGGGTAGTGGGAGAGGGATGGGTGGGGTAGTATGGGAGGGATGGGTGGGATAGTTGGGGAGGGATGGGAGAGGTAGTAGGGAGAGGGATGGGGAGGGGTGGTAGTGGGAGAGGGATGGGAGGGGTAGTGGGAGAGGGATGGGGAGGGGTAGTGGGAGAGGGATGGGGTGCCGGGGTAGGGGGGGGTTGGG
>JBAKBP010037928.1:0-12500 GCA_037953745.1 Lithodes maja
ATGGTATATGAACAACATTCATGTAGCATAATGGTATATGAACAACATTCATGTAGCATAATGGTATATGAACAACATTCATGTAGCATAATGGTATATGAACAACATTCATGTAGCATAATGGTATATGAACAACATTCATGTAGCATAATGGTATATGAACAACATTCATGTAGCATAATGGTATATGAACAACATTCATGTAGCATAATGGTATATGAACAACATTCATGTAGCATAATGGTATATGAACAACATTCATGTAGCATAATGGTATATGAACAACATTCATGTAGCATAATGGTATATGAACAACATTCATGTAGCATAATGGTATATGAACAACATTCATGTAGCATAATGGTATATGAACAACATTCATGTAGCATAATGGTATATGAACAACATTCATGTAGCATAATGGTATATGAACAACATTCATGTAGCATAATGGTATATGAACAACATTCATGTAGCATAATGGTATATGAACAACATTCATGTAGCATAATGGTATATGAACAACATTCATGTAGCATAATGGTATATGAACAACATTCATGTAGCATAATGGTATATGAACAACATTCATGTAGCATAATGGTATATGAACAACATTCATGTAGCATAATGGTATATGAACAACATTCATGTAGCATAATGGTATATGAACAACATTCATGTAGCATAATGGTATATGAACAACATTCATGTAGCATAATGGTATATGAACAACATTCATGTAGCATAATGGTATATGAACAACATTCATGTAGCATAATGGTATATGAACAACATTCATGTAGCATAATGGTATATGAACAACATTCATGTAGCATAATGGTATATGAACAACATTCATGTAGCATAATGGTATATGAACAAGATTCATGTAGCATAATGGTATATGAACAACATTCATGTAGCATAATGGTATATGAACAAGATTCATGTAGCATAATGGTATATGAACAAGATTCATGTAGCATAATGGTATATGAACAACATTCATGTAGCATAATGGTATATGAACAAGATTCATGTAGCATAATGGTATATGAACAACATTCATGTAGCATAATGGTATATGAACAAGATTCATGTAGCATAATGGTATATGAACAAGATTCATGTAGCATAATGGTATATGAACAAGATTCATGTAGCATAATGGTATATGAACAACATTCATGTAGCATAATGGTATATGAACAAGATTCATGTAGCATAATGGTATATGAACAAGATTCATGTAGCATAATGGTATATGAACAAGATTCATGTAGCATAATGGTATATGAACAAGATTCATGTAGCATAATGGTATATGAACAACATTCATGTAGCATAATGGTATATGAACAAGATTCATGTAGCATAATGGTATATGAACAAGATTCATGTAGCATAATGGTATATGAACAAGATTCATGTAGCATAATGGTATATGAACAAGATTCATGTAGCATAATGGTATATGAACAAGATTCATGTAGCATAATGGTATATGAACAAGATTCATGTAGCATAATGGTATATGAACAAGATTCATGTAGCATAATGGTATATGAACAACATTCATGTAGCATAATGGTATATGAACAAGATTCATGTAGCATAATGGTATATGAACAAGATTCATGTAGCATAATGGTATATGAACAACATTCATGTAGCATAATGGTATATGAACAACATTCATGTAGCATAATGGTATATGAACAACATTCATGTAGCATAATGGTATATGAACAAGATTCATGTAGCATAATGGTATATGAACAACATTCATGTAGCATAATGGTATATGAACAACATTCATGTAGCATAATGGTATATGAACAAGATTCATGTAGCATAATGGTATATGAACAAGATTCATGTAGCATAATGGTATATGAACAAGATTCATGTAGCATAATGGTATATGAACAACATTCATGTAGCATAATGGTATATGAACAAGATGCATGTAGCATAATGGTATATGAACAAGATTCATGTAGCATAATGGTATATGAACAAGATTCATGTAGCATAATGGTATATGAACAACATTCATGTAGCATAATGGTATATGAACAACATTCATGTAGCATAATGGTATATGAACAAGATTCATGTAGCATAATGGTATATGAACAACATTCATGTAGCATAATGGTATATGAACAACATTCATGTAGCATAATGGTATATGAACAACATTCATGTAGCATAATGGTATATGAACAACATTCATGTAGCATAATGGTATATGAACAAGATTCATGTAGCATAATGGTATAATTATGAACAACATTCATGTAGCATAATGGTATATGAACAACATTCATGTAGCATAAGAACATAAGAACATAAGAAAATGGGAGTCTGCAGAAAGCGGATTGGCCTAAGCAAGGCAGATCCCTGTCCCACACAACCCCAATTACAAGGCCCAATTATAGGCTCAACACTCTAATACCCTGAGGATCATCTTACCAAAACGGTTAGAGATTAACGTAGGATTACGGGGGTCTGCAGAGCGCTGATTGGCCCAACCCTGCTGATCCCCCTTCACACCCAACCCTTCTCGTCCATATGCTTATCCAATTTTATCTTAAAGCTCCCTATCGTTTTTAATCCCACTATAGCACTTGGTAGTCCATTCCACCCATCTACAACTCTGTTACCAAACCAATATTTGCCTATATCTTTTCTGAAACGAAATTTATCTAATTTGAAACCATTGGTACGAGTTCTTTCGCTATCACTGAGCTTTAGTACATTTGTCATGTCCCCTTTGTTAATCCCACTAACCCACTTGAACACCTCTATCATATCCCCTCTAACTCTGCGTCTCTCTAACGAATGTAAGCCTAATTTCTTCAACCTTTCTTTATACGGAAGATTTCTAATATTATGGATCATTTTTGTCATTCTACGTTGTACTCTCTCCAATGAATCTATGTCCATTCTGTAATAAGGACACCAAAATTGAACAGCATAATCCATATGGGGTCTCACTAATGACAAGTAAAGTTTTAAGATAACATCAGCAGTTCTGTTACTCACACTCCTTGAGATGAACCCGAGAATCTTGTTTGCCTTGTTTCGAACGCTTATACACTGTTGTCTAGGCTTCAAATCATTGCTAACAAACACACCTAGATCTTTCTCACAATTCGAGTTTTCTAATTCCACATTAGCTAGTTTATATTTAACATTTGTATGCATCTTCCCTATCTTTAATACCTTGCATTTGTCAATGTTAAACTTCATCTGCCAATTTACTGACCATTCGTGTAAGGTATCTAGATCCCTTTGGAGGCACTCTATATCTCTATCTGAATCAATTGTTCTCCCCATTTTGGTATCGTCTGCAAATTTACTTATCCTACTAGTTATACCTAAATCAAGGTCATTTATGTATATAACAAACAACAGAGGACCTAATACAGATCCCTGGGGGACACCACTTTTGACTGCTCCCCATTCTGACTTCGTACCATTTATGCTGACTCTCTGCTTCCTACCAATTAGCCATGACCTAATCCATCCCAACAACGCCCCACCTATTCCATGCGCCTCAACCTTTCTCATCAATCTCTCATGAGGGACTCTGTCGAAAGCTTTACTGAAATCTAAATATATTATATCATATGACTTATATCTACTGCTTCATATACCTCTGAGAAAAAACTAAGCAAATTAGTAAGGCAAGAACGTCCCTGAGTGAATCCATGCTGAGAAGAATTTATTAAATTAAATGTATCTAAGTGGTTTCTAATTTTACTAGCAATAATTGACTCTAGTAGCTTTCCTATGATTGATGTAAGACTAATGGGACGGTAATTGGATGCTATTGATTTGTCACCTTTTTTGAAGATCGGAACTACATTTGCAAGCTTCCAAGCTTCTGGAACTATACCTGTTTCTAATGACTTGTTAAATAGAAATGTTAATGGGTAACTTAACTCATCCCTACATTCTTTTAATACTCTAGCATATACCTCATCAGGACCAGGCGATTTATGAGGTTTCAGTCTGTCAATTTCCTTAAGCACATCATTTCTACTTATAGTAACCGTACTTAACCTATTTTCTATACTATCGCTATATACCTTACGGACTTCTGGAAACTGTGCCAAATTTTCATTAGTGAAAACGGAAAGAAATTGACTATTTAATGTACTGCACATTTCTAAATCATTTTCTGTCATTTCTCCTATCGAAGTTTTAAGGGGACCAATTACATCTCTAACCTTGGATTTATATAGTTGGTAAAAAGCTTTAGGATTATTTTTTGAGTCATTGGCAACCTTAATTTCATAATTTCTTTTTTCTTTCCTAATATCCTTTTTTACCTGTCTTGATAGATTCTGATAGTAAGCAAGTAGGTGAATTTCGCCTTTTCTAATTTTTCTATATATTCCTCTCTTTTGTCCTAGAAGATCTAATAGTCTATTATTCATCCATTTGGGTTGGTTCTGTCTTGATCTAAATTTTCTTTTGGGGATGTATTTATTTTGTGCATTGAATACTGACTTGATAAAATTATCGTATGTATCTACCAAGGTTGACGTCTCTTCCTGACTTAAGATGACAGGTGCCTGAGAAGGGGTACACTCATTTGGACACCTGGATCGACTTAATTTTTTTACCATAGGGTCCGCTGATAGGGCTCTTCTTAACCCACCATAATTGGCTTTTCTAAAGTCAGGTATTAATGTTGTATTCTCTCTGGTATTACCTTTCCATTGTATATTAAAATACACAGAATTGTGGTCACTATTTCCTAGGTGGTCCCCTATCTCTACATTATTTACCATATGTTCATTGTTACTGAAAACTAAATCGAGAATATTATTACCTCTAGTCGGCGTATCTATGAATTAAAATAAAAAACTATCTTGTACTACCTCTATAAACTCCTCAGAATCAGAGTCTCCTATTTGATGCTGCCAATCTATATTCGGAAAATTAAAATCCCCCATAATGCACACATTGCTAAACCTTGATGCCATTTTAATTTCCTCCCATAATGACGTTCCGTCATTTCTACTCATATTTGGCGGTCTATACATAACTCCAATAACTATGGTCTCACTACCTTCGTTAACCTCTACCCAAACACTTTCATTATCGTTATTTATTCTAATACCTGATTTAATACAGCTTTTTAATGTACTCCTTACAAACACTGCTATACCGCCACCCCTCTTACTTGTTCGGTCATATTTAAACAAACTATATCCTGGTATATCAAATTCTGCTAAAAAATGCCTGGTTTCTGTATTAATCCACGTTTCAGTTAGCGCTATTATGTCTATATTTTCTTTGCTAACAAGTGCTCTAAGTTCGTTCATTTTGTTACATAGACTCCTACAGTTTGTGTAATATACTCTCAATTTACTTATTTTCTTTATACCTAATTTACCTTTGTTTTTAGCGACATTTCCATCTTCCGTTGCACCATCACTACTATCATTTGCATTATAGTCATCATTTTTAGCATGAGACTGAATATCCTTATCGTTTTCGCCTGACGCTAAAATTGTTCCATTTAACCTCTCATTTACACTCTCAATATTTCTGTTCAAAACCCCACAACCACCCTATCTAAAGAACTAGCTAATGTAGAAACCCCTAACCGTGAAAGATGAACCCCATCCCTTGCGTACATCCCATCTCTCCCATAGATACTATCCCAGTTATCAATGAATGGTATTGCTTTTTCTTTGCAATATTTCTCCAAACGGCAATTGACACCAATCGCCCTGGATGTCCATTCCTTGGGAACTCCTCTTCTGGGTAGGATACAATGTACTACAGGGATCCCTCCCTTCATCCTAACTTTATCTAACACATCCCGATACTGCTGCAGCAGTTCCTCACTTCTACCCTTACCAACATCGTTACTCCCGGCACTGAGACAGATAATGGGGTTATCTCCACTATCTTCCAAGATGTGGTCCATCTTCTCTAAAACCCTCCCAACTCCATGGCCAGGCAGACACACAACCTTCCTAAGTTTAGTGCGGGTAGCCCTAACTAAATGTCTTACCATGGAGTCGCCCACAATCGACACAGACTTACCTTCTCGGGACACAGACTTACCTTTCCCTCGGGAGGATCCAGCAGCTGCAGTTGGAGAACCCCTGGTGGTGGCAGAAGCTCCCTTGGTGGTGGTGGTGGTGGTGGGGGTGGTGGTAGGTAGCACAGCGTCAGAGGTTGGAGCTGAGTCGGCATAATGGTATATGAACAAGATTCATGTAGCATAATGGTATATGAACAACATTCATGTAGCATAATGGTATATGAACAACATTCATGTAGCATAATGGTATATGAACAACATTCATGTAGCATAATGGTATATGAACAACATTCATGTAGCATAATGGTATATGAACAAGATTCATGTAGCATAATGGTATATGAACAACATTCATGTAGCATAATGGTATATGAACAACATTCATGTAGCATAATGGTATATGAACAAGATTCATGTAGCATAATGGTATATGAACAAGATTCATGTAGCATAATGGTATATGAACAACATTCATGTAGCATAATGGTATATGAACAAGATTCATGTAGCATAATGGGTATATGAACAACATTCATGTAGCATAATGGTATATGAACAACATTCATGTAGCATAATGGTATATGAACAACATTCATGTAGCATAATGGTATATGAACAACATTCATGTAGCATAATGGTATATGAACAAGATTCATGTAGCATAATGGTATATGAACAAGATTCATGTAGCATAATGGTATATGAACAAGATTCATGTAGCATAATGGTATATGAACAACATTCATGTAGCATAATGGTATATGAACAACATTCATGTAGCATAATGGTATATGAAACAACATTCATGTAGCATAATGGTATATGAACAACATTCATGTAGCATAATGGTATATGAACAAGATTCATGTAGCATAATGGTATATGAACAAGATTCATGTAGCATAATGGTATATGAACAAGATTCATGTAGCATAATGGTATATGAACAAGATTCATGTAGCATAATGGTATATGAACAACATTCATGTAGCATAATGGTATATGAACAACATTCATGTAGCATAATGGTATATTAACAACATCATGTAGCATAATGGTATATGAACAACATTCATGTAGCATAATGGTATATGAACAAGATTCATGTAGCATAATGGTATATGAACAACATTCATGTAGCATAATGGTATATGAACAAGATTCATGTAGCATAATGGTATATGAACAAGATTCATGTAGCATAATGGTATATGAACAAGATTCATGTAGCATAATGGTATATGAACAAGATTCATGTAGCATAATGGTATATGAACAAGATTCATGTAGCATAATGGTATATGAACAAGATTCATGTAGCATAATGGTATATGAACAAGATTCATGTAGCATAATGGTATATGAACAACATTCATGTAGCATAATGGTATATGAACAACATTCATGTAGCATAATGGTATATGAACAAGATTCATGTAGCATAATGGTATATGAACAAGATTCATGTAGCATAATGGTATAATTATGAACAAGATTCATGTAGCATAATGTATATGAACAAGATTCATGTAGCATAATGGTATATGAACAAGATTCATGTAGCATAATGGTATATGAACAAGATTCATGTAGCATAATGGTATATGAACAAGATTCATGTAGCATAATGGTATATGAACAACATTCATGTAGCATAATGGTATATGAACAACATTCATGTAGCATAATGGTATATGAACAACATTCATGTAGCATAATGGTATATGAACAACATTCATGTAGCATAATGGTATATGAACAACATTCATGTAGCATAATGGTATATGAACAACATTCATGTAGCATAATGGTATATGAACAAGATTCATGTAGCATAATGGTATATGAACAAGATTCATGTAGCATAATGGTATATGAACAAGATTCATGTAGCATAATGGTATATGAACAAGATTCATGTAGCATAATGGTATATGAACAAGATTCATGTAGCATAATGGTATATGAACAAGATTCATGTAGCATAATGGTATATGAACAAGATTCATGTAGCATAATGGTATATGAACAAGATTCATGTAGCATAATGGTATATGAACAAGATTCATGTAGCATAATGGTATATGAACAAGATTCATGTAGCATAATGGTATATGAACAAGATTCATGTAGCATAATGGTATATGAACAACATTCATGTAGCATAATGGTATATGCACAACATTCATGTAGCATAATGGTATATGAACAACATTCATGTAGCATAATGGTATATGAACAACATTCATGTAGCATAATGGTATATGAACAACATTCATGTAGCATAATGGTATATGAACAACATTCATGTAGCATAATGGTATATGAACAACATTCATGTAGCATAATGGTATATGAACAACATTCATGTAGCATAATGGTATATGAACAACATTCATGTAGCATAATGGTATATGAACAAGATTCATGTAGCATAATGGTATATGAACAACATTCATGTAGCATAATGGTATATGAACAAGATTCATGTAGCATAATGGTATATGAACAAGATTCATGTAGCATAATGGTATATGAACAAGATTCATGTAGCATAATGGTATATGAACAACATTCATGTAGCATAATGGTATATGAACAACATTCATGTAGCATAATGGTATATGAACAACATTCATGTAGCATAATGGTATATGAACAACATTCATGTAGCATAATGGTATATGAACAACATTCATGTAGCATAATGGTATATGAACAACATTCATGTAGCATAATGGTATATGAACAACATTCATGTAGCATAATGGTATATGAACAACATTCATGTAGCATAATGGTATATGAACAACATTCATGTAGCATAATGGTATATGAACAAGATTCATGTAGCATAATGGTATATGAACAAGATTCATGTAGCATAATGGTATATGAACAACATTCATGTAGCATAATGGTATATGAACAACATTCATGTAGCATAATGGTATATGAACAACATTCATGTAGCATAATGGTATATGAACAACATTCATGTAGCATAATGTAATGGTATATGAACAACATTCATGTAGCATAATGGTATATGAACAACATTCATGTAGCATAATGGTATATGAACAACATTCATGTAGCATAATGGTATATGAACAACATTCATGTAGCATAATGGTATATGAACAACATTCATGTAGCATAATGGTATATGAACAACATTCATGTAGCATAATGGTATATGAACAACATTCATGTAGCATAATGGTATATGAACAACATTCATGTAGCATAATGGTATATGAACAACATTCATGTAGCATAATGGTATATGAACAACATTCATGTAGCATAATGGTATATGAACAACATTCATGTAGCATAATGGTATATGAACAACATTCATGTAGCATAATGGTATATGAACAACATTCATGTAGCATAATGGTATATGAACAACATTCATGTAGCAAAATGGTATATGAACAAGATTCATGTAGCATAATGGTATATGAACAACATTCATGTAGCATAATGGTATATTTGGTACTTCTGAATAAATGTCTTTAAGATCCGGTGTATTATTAGATAATTAACCCCTTCTGTACCGATGACGTCTGTTTAATATTATCCTACCTATATTTAGACAATTGTGTGCAGTTTAAAAAGGATCTGTGGTAGCAAAAAGGGGTAAGTGAGATAGTTCGAAGCCCGTTAGTTGCTAGAGGCCCTTTATGTACTGAAGACTATCGTCTAATAGTAGCCAGAATAAAGTTAGAAGCACGTCACCTGTACGGAAGGGGTTAAGTATTTCGTTTCCATATGCCCGATACCCAAACTCCACCCCACCCCACTACCCCAAATGAACGCAATATCCGTCCATTTCCTTTGGCGGAGATAATCATCCAAACATACATTCACCTTCAATAGAGACAGACAGACAGACCGACTAGCAGACAGCCAGACAGACAAACATGTAGAGAGACAGACAGACAGACAAACAGGCACAGACGGACAGACAGACAGACAAACAAACAGACAGGCAGGCAGACAGACAAACAGAGAGACAAACAGACAGACATACAGACAGACAGACAGGCAGACAAACAGACAGAGACAGCGAGTGTGTTGCCATGAAGGAAGTGCTTTATAATGGCGAAATCACACGAAAGCCTGTTTGGCAATTTCCTCCCTGCAAAATATTTATATCAAAACTTTGGGGAGTCGTGTTGCATTGGTATTGTTTTATAGATGATTCTTGGTGGCTGAAAATATGTTATAAAACTATAATTTAGAAGCTGTTAGACAAATTTCAGAATATTATAGTCGGGAAAAGTTATGATATTACTTCAGAATAAGAACAGGAAAGAGATTGTCTAACTTCTCCATAACGAATTGCCGAGAATTAGTGCTAGAAAAAGCGGTGGGTGTGACTCCGCTTAAAGGGGACATGGGCCGGTTTTTTTTTGGTCTTTTAATTCATTTATTCATTTATTTTTAAGTTACCTCGCTAGACCTCCATTAAACTTAGACAAAAATATACCTAGACCCCCTTCAAGATAAATTTGTACATTTTTCGGTAGAAAAATTTCCCGGCCGAAGGCCGGTTTCTCTCAAAATATCAGCCTCACTAGCGCTCGCCAGGATAAGATCAACCCCTAAATACCACAAAAGGTCTTAAAATTGTCAACGAAATGGGGCGAAAGGTGTTAAAATCGCCAAGCTAATGGGCCGAACGTTTTAAAATCTCAAAAGTAATGGGACTGCACATGAGGGAGACAGTGGTCCAGAAAAGCGGCCCATCTCCCCTTAAAGGAAGGAGTGGAAGGCAGGAAGGGAGGATGTTGTGGTCAAATAGAGCAAAAGTCAAGGGTAAGGCTGGAACAGCAGCAGACAGTGGGGGTTAAGGATTTGTACTGCTCCCACCCTTTTCCTTTATGTTTAGCCCCATTAGTTTTGACCTTTTAAGACACTCGCCCCATTAGTGTGGCGATTTTAAGACCTCTCGTCTCATTTCTTTGTCAATATTAAGACCTTGCGTGCCATTTGGAGTAGATTTTTTCCTGCCGAGCGATAGTGAGCCTGTAATGTAGGAGGAATTGGCCTTCGGCCAGGACATTTTTCTACCGAAAAATTTACACATTTATCTCGAAGGGGATTTCTTAAAAGCTCGATGGAGGTCTAGGGAGGAAACTAAAAAGACAAAATAAATACATATAAATGAAAGTATCCCCTTCAAGGAAAAATAGAAAGGAAAGAAGAATGTTTATAAAAGTCAAGGGTAAAGGATAGGGGCTGGAACAGTAGCAGACGTGGGGGTTAACCCTTGCAGAATATGGCGTCTTATATGTATTACTTTTGTTAACGCTAGAGGGCTTTGTGCTTCTTAGAGAGGACCTCGATAGTATATTTCAGTTTCGTACGGACATCTTAGGAATCATATCTATAACAAAATTACTAATATCAACTCACTGACCCCCACAGATCTTTCGGAAACTGCATAAAATTGTCTCTTGATAGCCAGGACAAGGGATATCTCAAGAGACCTTATATCGATGGTCAATATATATATACAGTATATACCAATTCTGGGATATTTAGCACTGATATCGGAAACTAGACTGATGATAGATTATGCCCTTGAGGATTAATACGCATTTTGACAGTATATTCTGGCTATCAGAAGATGCTTTCATTCAGTTTAGGAAGGAGTTGTGGGAGTCAGAGGGAGGGTTGAGATAGTTTTTACCCCTTTGATGATTACTAGAGAGCCTTCCCAAACTGAATAAAACCGTCTATTAATAGTCATGAAAACTGTTAAAATGCGTCATAATCCTCAAGGGGTTAAGGGGGGATGGTTAGGTTTCTGTGCCCCATTCTGTCTCATATTTAGCCACATTAGTTTTGAGATTTTTAGACGTTTGTCCTATTAGTTTGGCTATTCTATGACCTTTCACCCCATTTCTTTGTAAATTTTAAGACTTTTCGTGCCATATACTGTAGGTGTCAATATTTCCCTGGTGAGCGATCCCTCGTGTTCAGCAGCCCCATTAGTGTTCGTATTTTAAGACGTGCGGCTCATTAGTTTGGCGATTTTAACACCTTTCGCCCCTTTGTTTTGTCAATATTAAGACTTTTCGTGTCATTTACAGTAGGTGTCGAATGTGTTCTTGGCGAGCGATAGCAAGCCTGTAATTTAGCAGGAACAGGTCTTCGGCCGAGACAATTTTCAACTGAAAAAATATAATGTATCTTGATAGGGGGTCTAAGGGGTGTAATTTTAAGCTTGATGGAGGTTTAGGGAACAAACTAAAAACCTCCCCTTGAGATAGGGAAAGCAGGAAGGGGGGAGAGGATGTTGCGGTCAAAGAGAGCAAGAGTCAAGGGTAGAGCTAGAACCATGTGCCCTCTTTGCTGGCTAAACAAGAGTCAAGGGTAGAACTAGAACCATGTGCCCTCTTTG
>JBAKBP010037929.1:0-16755 GCA_037953745.1 Lithodes maja
GCGAGCCTGTAAATTAAGAGAGAATCGGCCTTCGGCCGGGACATTTTTCTACCGAAAAATGTACAAATTTATCTGAAAAGGGACTCAAGGGGGGTGTAATTTTAAGGTTGATGGAGGTCTAGGGAACAAACTAAATACCTGCCCTTAAGTTAGATTAGAGGGGAACTATTTATTTGTTGAACCCCCTTCTTCATCTTTAGCCCCTTAGTGTTCAAATGTTAAGACTTTCGCCCATTTCTTTGTCAATTGTTAAGACCTTTTTTCTATGAGGGAGATTAAAGGCAAAACTGCTGCGACGAGTGCCTCTCTCCAGAGTTGAAAGAGTGACAGGGCCAAAATCAAGAAATTGTTCGAGCCAAAATGTCTGGACACACTGAGTTTGAAACAATTTAAGTCATGTGATGAGGGAAAGATGGATTCAAGGAGAGAGTTCCAGAGCTCAGCTGTTGAATAAGTAACACTCCCGTTCTTAACATTAATCATCAATTACAAACTCCAATGTACTTGAATAAACTAATGAAAGCATATGGTTCACCCGGGATTCAAACTCGGGACACCACACCCAGAACATAAGCACCTAAACCATTACAACCACCAACACAGTAGAAGAAAAGATTGGGAGCAGCGTTTCCCTCTTGAGTTGGAGAGTTGCACAGAGTGGGATGAACCAATGACGTCACCATAGAGTTGCCCAATCAGCTGCCGGAAGGAGGGGAGGGGGAAAAGGGATATCATGAGTTATCCTAAACTTTGAACAGGAATATGTATGAGAGAGAGAGAGAGAGAGAGAGAGAGAGAGAGAGAGAGAGAGAGAGAGATGAGAGAGAGAGAGAGAGAGAGAGAGAGGAGAGAGAGAGAGAGAGAGAGAGAGAGAGTGTGTGTGAGAGAGTGTGGTGTGAGAGAGTGTGTGTGAGTGAGTGAGTGAGTGTGTGAGTGAGTGAGTGAGTGTGTGTGTTCATAGCTTAGGAAATGTTTATCTATAGCCTACGGTTGTGGAGATGTGATAGAGAGCACACAATACGCTTGGAGAGATGATGTTATGTGTTAGTGTACTGTAGGTGTCTGTGTATGTGTGTATGTGTGTGTGTGTGTGTGTGTTGGTGTGGTTCTTAAACCGTCTCCGTGGGTTTTTCTCTCCCCTGCACAGCTTCTTGTTATGTACCAGGACACAGTACACCCATGTATTTAGTATTGTTCACATGTGGGGGGAGGTTCCACCCATACCGTACTTCTCAAAGGGGTAGAGTCAAAAGCATTTGTCTCATCAACTCACCTCCTCTTACTAATTATCTACAATCTCTCTCTACACGCCGCAATGTTGCATCTCTCTCACTCTTCTATCGCTATTACAATAATCAGTGTTTTTCAGAGTTTTTCCCAGTGTATACCCCCTCCCTTACAGAGCATGGGGGGCACCCGTCTTTCAACACATTCCCATCCCTATTTCTGTTCAACCCTAACCCAAAAGTGAATCTATTTTCCAAGTCTTTCTTCCACTCAAGTAATAATTATACTCTGGAAACTCTCTCCCTCAAATTTCTCATTCCCTCATCCTATGACTTAGACTGCTTCAAGTTTCGATGTGGCCATTACATTTTTGACTACGGATCTTGAATTTAGCTCTATCATTCATTCAACTTTTAGGGGGACACTTGCTACAGGCAGCTTTGCCTCTTGTCCCCTTCGGTTCCATGTCATTTCAACCAGTAGACCATTTCAACCAGTAGCTCTCAACCAGTGCCAAATTAACCCAGAGCAACCAAACCAGTGCCAAAATATAGTACTAACCTAACCTAACCTAATCTAACCGTACTGGTTGAGAGCTACTGGTTGAAATGGTCTACTGGTTGAAATGGTCTACTGGTTGAGTTGAAAAAATTATGTGCATGTAGAGTTGCGCTAATAAGTGATGTCTCGGCACCAAGTATATTTTGATCAATAATTGGTATCAGCAATATCTAAGCTTCATTTCTTCATATCAAGTGATATATACAAACATTTTCCTATACTTACCTACCCTATTCAACATCTGACAGACATTAATACAGCACAGAGAAAGACAAACGTAATGACAGCTGGTACATGACTTATTTGCGCGACCGTACACTGGCGCTAATAAGTCATGCCTCAGCTGTCATTACGTTTGGCTCGCTCTGTGCTGTATTAATGTCTGTCAGATGTTGAATAGGTTGGGTAAGTGTAGGAACATGTTGGCATATCACACTCAAAAGGCAGAAATAATTTGTAAATATTGCTGATACCAATTATTGATCAAAACATAATTGGTGCCGAGACATCACTTATTAGGCCAACTGTACAGTATATAGGTAGTTCAGAACCGTGAAACCTAACCTCTAACTCTCAAAACGGGCTAGAACAAATGGTCTGTAAATTTACACACCAATTCCCTGGCTGACCCTTCCCAAAATGGTAGTAATATTATATTAATTACTCTAGTCATTTTTGGAGCTACAGAGGTTAATATTCAAGAGTGTTGGCCTACTTACTTAGAACAAGGTGTGTGGGTGTGTGTGTAAGTGTGTGTGTGTGGGTGGGTGGGTGTGTGTGGGTGGGTGGGTGTGTGTGTGGTGTGTCTGTGTGTGTGTGTGGGTGGGTGGGTGTGTGTGGGTGGGTGTCTGTGTGTGGGTGGGGTGTCTGTGTGTGTAAGTGTAAGTGTGTGTGGGTGGGTGTCTGTGTGTGGGGGTGGGGGTGTGTGTGTGGGTGGGTGGGTGGGTCTGTGTGGGTGGGTGGGTGTAAGTGTAGGTGGGTTTGTGTGTGTGTGGGTGGGTGGGTGGGTGGGTGGGTAAGTGCGTGTGCGTGTGTGTGTGTGTGTGTGTGTGTGTCTTTAGTTTGCTCCCTAGACCTCCACCAAGCTATACCAAAATACCCCCAACACCCACCTTCCAGATAAATGTGTACATTTTTTCGATAGAAAAATGTCCTGGCCGAATGCCGGTCCACCAAGTTGCAGGCTAGCTATCGCTCGCCAGAATAAACTCGACACCTAAATAACACGAAAAGGTTTGAAAGTTGACAAAGATATGGTGCGAAATGTCTTATTGAGATTGTATTTACCCCTACGAGTCGTAAATGTAGACTATACACTAAAGCAAATCGTCTAATGGTAAGCAGACCATGATGAAAATTACGTCATGGTGTTGAAAGGGTTAATATCATAGGCTTAAGGGGAGGTTTTTAGTTAGTTAAGGGGAGGTTTTTAGTTAGTTAAGGGGAGGTTTTTAGTTAGTTAAGGGGAGGTTTTTAGTTAGTTAAGGGGAGGTTTTTAGTTAGTTAAGGAGAGGTTTTTAGTTAGTTAAGGAGAGGTTTTTAGTTAGTTAAGGGGAGGTTTTTAGTTAGTTAAGGAGAGGTTTTTAGTTAGTTAAGGGGAGGTTTTTAGTTAGTTAAGGAGAGGTTTTTAGTTAGTTAAGGAGAGGTTTTTAGTTAGTTAAGGGGAGGTTTTTAGTTAGTTAAGGAGAGGTTTTTAGTTAGTTAAGGGGAGGTTTTTAGTTAGTTAAGGAGAGGTTTTTTAGTTAGTTAAGGAGAGGTTTTTAGTTAGTTAAGGGGAGGTTTTTAGTTAGTTAAGGGGAGGTTTTTAGTTAGTTAAGGGGAGGTTTTTAGTTAGTTAAGGGGAGGTTTTTAGTTAGTTAAGGGGAGGTTTTTAGTTAGTTAAGGGGAGGTTTTTAGTTAGTTAAGGGGAGGTTTTTAGTTAGTTAAGGGGAGGTTTTTAGTTAGTTAAGGGGAGGTTTTTAGTTAGTTAAGGGGAGGTTTTTTAGTTAGTTAAGGGGAGGTTTTTAGTTAGTTAAGGAGAGGTTTTTAGTTAGTTGAGGAGAGGTTTTTAGTTAGTTAAGGGGAGGTTTTTAGTTAGTTAAGGAGAGGTTTTTAGTTAGTTAAGGAGAGGTTTTTAGTTAGTCAAGGGGAGGTTTTTAGTTAGTCAAGGGGAGGTTTTTAGTTAGTCAAGGGGAGGTTTTTAGTTAGTCAAGGGGAGGTTTTTAGTTAGTCAAGGGGAGGTTTTTAGTTAGTCAAGGGGAGGTTTTTAGTTAGTTAAGGGGAGGTTTTTAGTTAGTTAAGGGGAGGTTTTTAGTTAGTTAAGGGGAGGTTTTTAGTTAGTTAAGGGGAGGTTTTTAGTTAGTTAAGGGGAGGTTTTTAGTTAGTTAAGGGGAGGTTTTTAGTTAGTTAAGGGGAGGTTTTTAGTTAGTTAAGGGGAGGTTTTTAGTTAGTTAAGGGGAGTTTTTTAGTTAGTTAAGGGGAGGTTTTTAGTTAGTTAAGGGGAGGTTTTTAGTTAGTTAAGGGGAGGTTTTTAGTTAGTCAAGGGGAGGTTTTTAGTTAGTCAAGGGGAGGTTTTTAGTTAGTCAAGGGGAGGTTTTTAGTTAGTTAAGGAGAGGTTTTTAGTTAGTTAAGGGGAGGTTTTTAGTTAGTTAAGGGGAGGTTTTTAGTTAGTTAAGGGGAGGTTTTTAGTTAGTTAAGGGGAGGTTTTTAGTTAGTTAAGGGGAGGTTTTTAGTTAGTTAAGGGGAGGTTTTTAGTTAGTTAAGGGGAGGTTTTTAGTTAGTTAAGGGGAGGTTTTTAGTTAGTTTTAGGGGAGGTTTTTAGTTAGTTAAGGGGAGGTCTTTAGTTAGTTAAGGGGAGGTTTTTAGTTAGTTAAGGGGAGGTTTTTAGTTAGTTAAGGGGAGGTTTTTAGTTAGTTCGCTAGACTTCCATCAAGCTTAACATTACAGCCCCTAGACCCCCTTTCAAGATAAATTTGTACATTTTTCGGTAGAAAAATGTCCCGGCCAAAGGCCGATTCCTCTTAAATTACAGGCTCGCTATAGCTCGCCAGGAAAAAATTGACACCTAAATGGCACGAAAAGTCTTAAAATTGACAGAAATGGGGCGAAAGTTCTTAAAATCGCCAAACTAATGGGGCGAACATCTTAAAATATCAAAAGCAATGGGGCTAACCATGAGGGAGAAAAGGGTAAAAAAAAAAATCCCCCAAGTGGAAATCTCCCCTTAACCCTCTCCGACATAATTATGACGCGATTTTGAGCCTATTAGGGATACTTTAAAGCCTTTGTTACCATCAGGGGTATTTAGAAACCTTTAGTTTAGTTACTTCAACCTCTGCAGTTGTCTTTGAGTTAGCTGTGTTGAGCCTATTGGGGATACTTTAAAGCCTTCGTTACCATCAGGGGTATTTAGAAACCTTTAGTTTAGTTACTTCAACCTCTGCAGTTGTCTTTGAGTTAGCTGTGTTGAGCCTATTGGGGATACTTTAAAGCCTTTGTTACCATCAGGGGTATTTAGAAACCTTTAGTTTAGTTACTTCAACCTCTGCAGTTGTCTTTGAGTTAGCTGTGTTGAGCCTATTGGGGATACTTTAAAGCATTTGTTACCATCAGGGGTATTTAGAAACCTTTAGTTTAGTTACTTCAACCTCTGCAGTTGTCTGTGAGTTAGCTGTGTTGAGCCTATTGGGGATACTTTAAAGCCTTTGTTACCATCAGGGGTATTTAGAAACCTTTAGTTAAGGTACTTCAACCTCTGCAGTTGTCTTTGAGTTAGCTGTGTTGGGCCTATTGGGGATACTTTAAAGCCTTTGTTACCATCAGGGGTATTTAGAAACCTTTAGTTTAGTTACTTCAACCTCTGCAGTTGTCTTTGAATTAGCTGTGGGCAGAAAACTAATTTTGGAGAGGTAATTATAAGATTGAGAGAACTCTATTTCTTATTGCTAATCTGGCAACCTCTGCGTCATAAATGCGTTTGAAGGGTTAATATTTTTCTGGATCTGGGGTCCAGTATATGATCCATATCGCCCATCAAATTGAATCCCTTCTTCATTGGCGCATTTCCTATCTGCCCACCAAATTTCATGAACATCTCTTCATAACTTTGTGGTATATCTTATTTACAGACAGGAAAAAAACAAAAAAAAAAACAGCCGAAAAATAATCTCTTTCCAACTTCACTGACAAAGTTAATAAAAGGTTATTTATTGTTTTGTTTTTGTCTATTAATACATTTATTCATGCGTCAAATGTCGGAAGGGGTTAATACATTTATTCATCTATATTTTAGCTTCCTCGCTAGACCTCCATCAAGCTTAGAAAAACATCCCTAGACCCCCTTTCAAGATAAATTTTCAAATTTTTTAATAGACAAATGTCGGTTTACCATAAAATTACACAGGCTCGCTTTCGCTCGCCAGGAAAAAATCAACACCTAAATGGCACGAAAGATCTTAAAATTGACAACGAAATGGGGCGAAAGGTGCTAAAACCGGCAAACTAATGGGTCGAACGTCTTAAAATCTCGAAACTAATGGGGCTAAACATGAGGGAGAAGGGTGTCCAGAAAATTGACCCCCCCCCCCCCCTCCCAACCCCTTAATGCAGCGACACGTACAATCACCTGCAGTCAAAGGTGGCATGGTCTTTGAAATTTAACCCCTTCTGTACCAGCGACGTCTCTTTAATTGTTACACGTCCTCCCTAAGCTGGATAACATCGTCTAATAATATCCAGATTATAATGACAAGAACAACTCGATGCTAAAGGGGTTAAGCAATATATGTTTAGTGTGTCCCCTATAGTCTACAGAAAACGTGCTCCCAGACCCCCTTTCAAGCTAATTTGTACATTTTTCGACAGATAAATATTCCGAACACAAGGTCAGTTTCGCCCACAACAGAATAGACATCTGAAGCATCTTATAATCGCCAAACTAATGAAGTGACACGATTTAAGGGGTGCACTTTGCTTTTTGGTCTATTTAAGGGGTGCACTTTGCTTTTGGTCTATTTAAGGGTGCACTTTGCTTTTTGGTCTATTTAAGGGGTGCACTTTGCTTTTTGGTCTATTTAAGGGGTGCACTTTGCTTTTTGGTCTATTTGGTCTATTTAGTTATTTATTTATATATTTTCCTCGCTAGACCTCCATTCAGCTTAAAAACACACCCCTTAGACCCTCTTTCATGCAAAAGTTGTACATTTTTCGGTGGACAAAATGTCCCGGTTCCTTCTAAAATTACAGGCTCGCTATCGCTCGCCAGGAAAAAATCGACACCTAAATGGCACGAAATGTCATAATATTGACCAAAAAAAAATGGGGCGAAAGGTCTTAAAATCGCCAAACTAATGGAACGATCGTCTTAAAATGTAAAAACTAATATGCTAAACATGAGGGAGAAGTGTCCAGAAAAAGCGACTACCTCCCCCTTAAAATGTCAAAATTAATGGCGTGAAATATGGGGGGGGGGGGGGGGGGGGAAGGGGGTCTAAAATGGTCCCCCCTCGCCTCAGATAGGGTTCATGGTGTGGTGATGAAAGGGGTTGAGATGTGGTTGGTGTACCCTTGATTGTACCCTTAACTGTACCCTTGGTTATACCCTTAACTGTACCCTTGGCTATACCCTTGATTGTACCCTTGGTTATACCCTTAACTGTACCCTTGGTTTTACCCTTGACTATACCATGTGGCATGTACTCTACCCTTAACTATACCCTTGACTGTACCCTTACCTATACCCTTAAATAGACCCTTGATTGTACCCTTGACTGTACCCTTAAATAGACCCTTAACTGTGCCATTGACTGTACCCTAAACTATACCCTTAACTGTACCCCTGACTATACCCTTAAATGTACCATGGGCTGTACCCTTGATTATACCCTTAACCGTACCCTTGATTATCCCTTAACTGTACCCATTACCGTACCCTTGACTGTACCCTTGATTATACCCTTAACTGTACCCATGACCGTACCCTTCACTATATCCTTAACTGTACCCTTAACTATACTCTTAACTGTATCCTTGATTATACCCTTACCTGTACCCTTAGCTTTAACATTGGCTGTACCCTTAAGTGCACCATTGGCTGTACCCTTAACTGTACCATTGGCTCTACCCTTAAATGTACCCTTTGACTGTATCCTTAAGGGGGTACTACTCGCTTTTTTTGGACTCCCTTCTCCCTCATGTTTAGCAAATTAGTTTTCAGGTTTTAAGACGTTCGTTCCGTTAGTTTGACAATTTTGAGACCTTTTGCCTCATCTTTTTGTCAATATTAAAATCTTTCGTGCCCTTTAGGTGTCGACTTTTTTCCTGGCGAGCGGTAGCGAGCCCCTAATTTTAGAAAGAACCGGCCTTCGGCCGGAACATTTTTCTACCGAAAAATATACAAATTTATCTTGAAAGGGGGTCTCGGGGGTGTTTTTCTAAGCTTGATGGAGGTCTAGCGAGGACAGTCAAAAATAAATAAATACATAAATATATAGACCAAAAACCAAGCACTACCCCCTTAAAGCCGGTATCACACGAAAGCTTTTATAGTCAACATTCGATGATAAAAAATTTGGGGGGAACATTTCTGGAATACTTTGCACTGGTATCGGAAACTAGATTGATGGTAGATGAATTTAGGTAGCCGAAATATATTAAATGTTTACCTCATAAGCTGCCAGACCAGTGTTGAGGATAAATGTTGAGGGAAAAAGCGCTCGTGTGATACCGGCTTAACTGTAGCGATAAGCAAAGCCAGGAGCATTACCTTGACCAACATACTAGGGAGGAAGTGTGGCAAGGCAATAAACTCCCTGACATTTGCATTGGCGGAGCGATCACGTATTACGTAACCAGTTCACGGACCTAGATTCTATACACAGGTCAAGGATAAAGATGATCATGTACAGTAAGTCAATGTAATAATAATAATAATAATAATAATAATAATAATAATAATAATAATAATAATAATAATAATAATAAAATGTATACTATATCCCAGTCTTCCACCAGTACAGATAGATTATACCCACATAAGCCTATTTACCTATAGCCTATAGCCTGCTGGCTGGTCAAGTGGATAGCGTCTTGACTTCCTACCCAAGAGACGGACACGTTCGTGCCGCACTCAGGAGTTAATGTTTTTCCCACTAAACCTAGTTGATTACCATCTCCCTTGAGCAAGGGCATGGAGTAATAGTCTCTGTTCGCTATCACAGCACTATTGAATCTCGAACCCTTGTTCTGGCACAACACAAGCCAGTTACCCCCTCCCAAAATGTATGTATGTAGGCCTATGTATGTATTTACTCAGGCCCATTCCCCAATTTTCTTTTCTTTTTTCTGGGGGTGGTCGACTCAAGACAGACCCCGAATAGGGACAACACAACAGAAAATAATGAACACACAACAACAAAATACAAATTCACACACATCTAGGTCACCCAGGAGAAGACCCAGAGACCAAAGTCACCTAGGTCCCTCCAAGCAGTCCCCCGGCCTCCAACCACCCTGAGAGGTTCCGGTCTCAGCAGGCAGACATGCAGCGAAACCGAAACCACAAGCCCTCCCACCACACTTCCAGGCGCACCCTTCATATATACCGGCTCCCGGGCCAGGCGCCTGATGGACTATTATCTAGTCAACTTGCGCCCAACCCCCTCTCCCAAATGACCATGTGTTCACTCATCTATTCACAAGCATTCTCCATTCATTCCTGTTAATTACCACTTCCCGTGTCTGATCTATAGTCATTCCTCTATCATCCAAAGCTTGTCTTACACAGTCTCTCCATCTCAATGGGGGTCTTCCTGCCCTTCTATCTGACTCACATAATCTCTTAGTAAGCCTTTCATCTTCCATTCGTTCAACATGACCATACCAGCTTAGCACCCTTCTGTCCACTCTGGCCGACAAATGTTCCTGCTGCCCCACTCTCCTACGTATCTCTTCATTCCTAAATCTGACGAGTAACTCCACACATACTCCTCAAGCAGCTCATCTCAATCACATCCAGCTTTCTTCTCTCCTTTGCCTTCAGAGCCCTTGCCTCAGCCCCATACATCACTGTTGGCACAACCATTCCCAAATAAGCCAGCTAAACCCCATAGAGAATGGCCTCAAAACAGCACGGTTCCCCCTCGAAAACGAGTAGATCCTCCCATCACCACAACAGATCCCCCAAATACCTCCCCCCACACCTAAGAGGCAGCGTAGCAGCAGAGAGACCGGAAGTGAAGTCACCAGCCCAACTCGGCCCAGGATTGGCCAACATGACCGCCGCCCCACCAATCAGGCCGAAATTACGTCAACATTCTCTACTGTTGGATTTCGTCCTCCAAGCCCTTACCTAGGAGACCTGCCTCGCATACCTGGATGACATAAGTTTTTGCTAGCTCCTGGTACGAGCACATCCTGTGCCTTAGATAAATTTTCACCCGCATCCGCCAAGCCGGCCTCAAACTTAAACCTTCAAAGTGTACCTTAGCCTGTGATTCAGTCCCATACCTGGGCCACGTCATTTCATAACTAGGTATTTCGCCAGACCCGGATAAATTAGCAGACATTAGAGATATTCAACCCCCTCAGTCAGTGAAAGGCGTGCGTTCATTTCTCGGGTTAGCCTTGTATTATCGGCGCTTCGTCAAAGGATTCGCGGCCATTGCTAAGCCTCTGCACGAACTGATGCAGAAAGAGGAAAAATTCCTTTGGACTGATGCCCATCTGGAAGCATTTAATACCCTCAAAGACGTCTTCACTTCAGCACCCATTGTTGCATTCCCTGATTATAGTCAGCCTTTCCGCCTATACAGTACACAGACGTGTCTTTGCTGGGAATTGGAGCGGTGCTAGCACAAACAACCGACAATAAGTACGCATTCCGAGACCAGGTACGCCACAACAAAAAGGGAATGCCTGGGCCTCGTCTGGGCCCTACAACAATTTAAATCATATCTGCTGGGTGCAAAATTAACTATTATAATCACGGTCACGCCTCTCACCTCCATCGCCAGTATTTCCATGTGGGACGAAAATAACAAGCCCAACTGGCTACCGCAAAATATTTTTTCCTCCCTCACTCGCGTTGGCAATTATATATTAACAGAGTCTGGCCACATTGCTCTAAGCCCCGAAGAGGCAAAACATACACTTTTTCAGACATACATAACATTTTAAGACTGAGTGCTCCACACATACGTGCAGTTTCAGTCTTTTGTCCTAATGGCGACGTTCCAGGCAACCCTGTTAAGGGCTGCTTCACTTGTCAAGTTTTTGGATTTGAGATCGACACGTATAGTCCGATCCCAGGTCTTCCTCGGTCCACCCCCCCACTTCCGGGACAATCACGGCAACAATGCCATGGCAACTCTTGTCACTAGATACAATCGGGCCATTCTCTGCATTCAACTCATTCCGATTTGTGTTAACTTTTGTGGACACGTATTCGAAATTCCTAATCACGGTCCCAGTCAAAGATCACAGTGCCAAGACGGTAGCAGACTCGATGCTTAATCACATGTTCCCTAATTTTGGCCTCCCCCAGGCACTGCATACTGACAACGCTCCTGAATTATCGGGCCAGATTTGGTTGGCTCTCTCAAAGTTAATGGGTTACGAGATTTCCCATTCATCCCCCTACTGGCCAAAAGGTAACGCGATCTGTAAGAGGAGCCACAGAAGTAATTTAGGTGAATTGCATGGTGGTGACTGGATTTTGGCTCAATACTTGCGTGATTTTAAGCCGCTGCTGACGACGCACTATTCCTTTTCCTTACAGACCTTACCACCATTAGGCCAACAGACCATTCAAAACAAAGCCCTAAAAATCATCACAGGCTGCACAGCTAGTACACCCACATCAAGAAACCAAAGTCCTCAAGGTCAAAGACTTTGATTTATGGATGTGCCTTAAAGAGAGTTCCTCTCATTAGTCTAAGCCATAAATCATGCACCTGTATTTTTGTGTAAAATGTTCGTCTCAATTGCATTTCTGGCTAAATAACTATTTCAATTTCAATTAAAAAAAAAAACACCTGGACATGAGTGGCACTTAATTCCTGGCTGCAGCCTCCACTAATCAACACCATCCACTACACTACACCCACAGACAACAAGGAACATCAAAACAACACCCAGCACACGATATCACACAACAAATACTGTCATCTCTCCCTCCCTGCCCACCCCAAATCAGCTTCCAGAAAGAAGCACATCCATACTCATATCACTCGCCGTTCCATCCAGTCACTCAAAGACAACACGCAGCTGCATGCACGACCTCCCGAAATCCATCCTTCGGAGTCCTCCCTTCCTCGCGAGGACAGAGTCCTCCTGGCCAGAATGAGATGTGGGCACCATCCAGCTCTTCTGAGCTATCAGAAGAGACTGGATGACTCCGTCGGTGACGCCTGTCCAGGATGTAACACAGCCCCCCATACTATTAAACACATCATACAAGACTGAATTCCACACAATTACTTAAGACCACATAATTTACAGTCCTTGAGAGCCCTGTGGGAAAGCCTGATCTTGGCCATGGCCTTCCTTAGGGACTCGGGGCTGTTCGGCCAGGCAGCCTAGGGAAAGAAAACAACAACTATTTTTCCCCATTGAAAGTGCATAGGGAGCAGAACGGAGCAGAAAGTTCGCTCTAATAAATTTGACACTGATAAGACAGCGTGAAAATGTACTGCACAAACAGACAATTTAAAGGTTGTAGACGAATATTCTATTCATAACTATTCGTTTCATCAATATAATATAATACCGGTAAGCATTTTCATACCACTCCCAAAGGCCATCAATACTTCAATTGTTTACTTAGCACGATGCGGACGATGAGCCTTCCAAATTCTTGTATTGGAGTTCAGTGGGTTTTATCCACTTTTCATATATTGGGTTGGGGTTCTGTATATTGGGGTTTTCTCTGTTGAGGTTTTGTCCGTTGGGGTTTTGTCTATTGGGGTTTTGTCTATTGGGGTTTTGTCTATTGGGGTTTTGTCTGTTGAGGTTTTGTCCGTTGGGGTTTTGTCTGTTGAGGTTTTGTCCGTTGGGGTTTTGTCCGTTGGGGTTTTGTCTGTTGGGGTTTTGTCCGTTGGGGTTTTGTCCGTTGGGGTTTTGTCTGTTGGGGTTTTGTCTGTTGAGGTTTTGTCCGTTGGGGTTTTGTCCGTTGGGGTTTTGTCTGTTGAGGTTTTGTCCGTTGGGGTTTTGTCCGTTGGGGTTTTGTCTGTTGGGTTTTGTCTGTTGGGTTTTGTCTGTTGGGGTTTTGTCCGCTGGGGTTTTGTCCGCTGGGGTTTTGTCCATTGGGGTTTTGTCTGTTGGGGTTTTGTCCGATGGGATTTTATCCGTTGGGTTTATATTATTAAACCGGATAATACAACATAGTCCCTGCGTACTAGGCTAGGTAACTATTTGGTATGATAGCCATTATTTCTTGCCACACTGTACTAATTGATTTATAAAATATAATAAAGGATAAAGTGTGGCCCTTTAACTGTATCGAACCCGATGGAGGTCTTTTTGATTCCCCCTGTTTAGCTCCACGTCAGGTGAAGGTATTGAGAGATAAGACTTTACAATGGCACCTCGTGTCTACTTTCTGAAGAGTGTTACGAGGGGAGAACGCCATTCAGGTGACGATTTATTCCTGGTGAGCGATAGCGAACCCTCTACGAATCAAAATGCTAAAGCCTATTTAACCCCTTCTGTACCGGAGACGTCCTTCTAACTATATTATGACTAGGCCTACTATTAGACGATTGTATTCAGTTTTAAAAGGGCCTCCAGCAATTAACAGCCTTTGAACTATCTCACTTGACCATTTTTACTATATACCTCAGATCCCTTTAAAGCTGCACAAAGTCGTCTACATACAGCAAGAATAAAATGTAAAAGACGTCGCCTCTCTGACACCCACAGCTCCTTCCTAAGCGGCAGAAAATCGTCTACTAACAGCCAGAACAAAAGGAAGAAAAGCGTCCTTGTATCTTGAAAGGGTTAACATTACTCTTTTCTCCTCATCTTTCCTACAGGGTGTCACACCGGAGCAGCTTTGTTTGAAGATTTGAATGAATATGAGAAGGAATACCGGAAATTAACCCTTTCAAGCTCCAATACGCGTTTTCTGTTGTGTTTGTGGCTACTATTAGACGATTTTATTCAGATTAGTAACGGTATATGGAAGTCAGAGGGTTGATTGAGATAGTATTTACCCTTTTAATACCCACAGATACTTCCTAAGCTGCATAAAATCGTCTAATGATAGCCAACATATACTGGTAAAACGCGTCAGAGCTTCAAAGGGTTAACAAGAAATAGCATTGTTTTGGTAATTGTATCACTTTTAGGCTATGGTGAATGTCAGCTAATTTAAGTACCGGTATCTGGGCAATGTGTTGAGTAAAGATGGGAGTATGGATGAAGAAGTGCGGGAGAGGGTGCAACAGGGGAAGAGGGTTGTAGGAACGCTGAAAGCAGTAACAAGAAATAGGGTGGTCAGCATGGAAGAAGTCCTTGCATGATAGTGTAGTAATCCCAACAATGACGTATGGAGTTGTTGGAGAGACAAACCAAGAGTGAGAGGGGTGGAAATGAGTTACTTGAGAAGTGCGTGCGGAATTACATGGAAGGATAGACAGACAAATGAGGAAGTACGAGAGCGGTGTGGTGTGGATGTAGATGTGCTGGAAAGTGTGAAAAGGAACACCTTGAGATGGTTCGGCCATGTGGAACGTATAGGAAGCGAGAGCATGACGAAGAGAGTGTACGAGAGTAAAGTGGAAAGACAGAGAGATAGGTAAACCGAGAGAGAGGTGGAAGGGTGGAGTTAAGAAGTATAAGCGTGAAAGCGGTGCTGGATGGGAGGAGGAGTGCGTCGACTGACTGGGGACAGAGGTGCATGGGAGCGATTCATTCGTGTCCACCCCTTCGGGGATCACGGCGTCCGGCAATAGATAGATCACTTTCAAAGACATAATTTGAACTATAAACCACTATTTTATCTTTACATATAAATAATAAAAACTAAATAAACTAAATAATAAACTAAATAAACTAAATAAACTAAATAATAAACTAAATAAACTAAATAAACTAAATAATAAACTAAATAAACTAAATAATACACTAAATAAACTAAATAATAAACTAAATAAACTAAATAATAAACTAAATAATAAACTAAATAAACTAAATAATAAACTAAATAATAAACTAAATAAACTAAATAAACTAAATAATAAAAACTAAAAATAATGGATTCGGCATTCGTTTGATACCCTGCTTCCCTATAAATACTACATCTCTTGCCAAAACAGCTTCCCAGGAATTACAATGGACTACTTACGAGTTTCAGGCTATAAAGAAGTTGGAGCTATTGATATCCATTATTTTTTATATATTTTTTTTTTATTTTCATTATTCTTTTTTAACATCGTTCTTAACACCAATAACACCCCACATGAAATTAATGAAAACATGTGATTCTCCCAGGATTCGAACCTAGGATATCACATACATTCTAACTCGCACGCTCTAACCATTACACCATCAAGACAGTAGCAGAAGTAAACTACCATCTAAAATACGGTCTTTATATATTTGTAAGTCAATAAAACCCACTTTACTAAACGAAAGCCGAATCCATTAAGTTTAGTCGTTATCATTGTGTAAATAAAATAGAATTAAATAGAAAATAAAAATAAAAAAATAGGAAAAAGTGGGGATTGGGCCTGAGCATACTGTACTGTACTGTACAGATAGATAGATTGTGTAGGTAAAGATCATATTGTGGTTTATAGTTCAAATTAAATCTTTGGAAGTGATATATCAAAACAATGGTACCGTATTTCATGTATTCCTCCTTCAAACAAAACAAACAAACAAAATTGCTCCGGTTTGACATCCTAAGGGGGGGGGGGGGGGGGGGAGGGGGGGGAGGCAAGTGGACAAGAGTTTCCTTAACCCCTTCAGTACCGATGACGTACTATTCGTTCTATTCTGTCTACTATTATATTATTTGTATCACCTTAGGAAGGACCTCTATCAATAATGTGGCGACAGACTATCTCATATTTTAATCCTTTTTGCTACCACAGGTCCCTCTTAAACTGAATAAAATCGTCTAATAGTTGCCAGAATAATGATGCAAAGGACGTCACTGGTACTGAAGGGGTTAAAGGGTAGAGTGAAGAATATTGTAGAAAGAAAGAAGGAAGCACGGTAAAAGAGTGAAAGGTGACGGCATTTTACTTTTACTTTACTGTTTACCTATAAAAGATCTGTTAACTGCTAGTAACATTTCCCCTTCTCTCGGTCATAAGTAAAGAAACACCAACACACCAAATCTTTAAATAAACCGTTTACAGACAGACAGACAGACAGACAGACAGACAGACAGACAGACACACACACACACACACACACACAGCCCGTAGCCTAGTAGGTAGAGCTCTCGTCTCACACACGAGGGGTCGGGGGTTCAATCCCCGGCCGGGCGGAGACAAATTGGGCTTGTCTCCTTTCATGTGTTAGCCTCAGTTCACCTAGCTGTAAATAGGTACCTGGAATAAGTGGACGACGTTGTGACGTCCCATCTGGGGTTGGCAAAAATGGTACAAGGCGAGATGGGTATCATATGGTTCACCTAAGCTGATGGCTACCTAAGCCTTCGGGCGAGACGGTACCGTCTATAGTGAGAATGGTACCATACAGATCCACCCTAAGCCTTCGTTTCCGATGTCGCCAATTGGCTAAAAATACAGACTACACACACATCCACAGCCATTCCAACGATACATATAACACCTACACATATAGGAGGCGGGAAATAACGAGCATGCTCACTCCCGCAATACAACTAGAGTAAGTACACACACACACACACACACACACACACACACACACACGAAGTAACATTTAACAGACCAGAGCTCATAGACAAAATGAGTAAGGTGGACCCAAACAAAGCCGCTGGACCGGACGGAGTATCAG
>JBAKBP010037930.1:0-16754 GCA_037953745.1 Lithodes maja
ATAGTAGGACACTTTTGTTTATTATCATAGTTGGTGTTGGCTTTACCCTCTTCCAAATAGGTAGGCCAGACTTCGTGAACTCTAACCTCTGTAACTCAAAAAGGGCTGGAGCAAATAGCCTGTAAATGTCCACACCTATTCCCTGTGACCCTTCCCAAATGGTAGAAACATTAACTCGATGATTCTCATCGTTTGTGAGTTATAGAGGTCAGTGTACAGTCGGCCTAATAAGTGATGTCTCGGCACCAAGTACAGTACATGTTGATCAATAATTGGTATCAGCAATATCTAAACTTGATTTATTCGTTTCGAGTGTGATATACAAACATGTTTCTACACTTACTTACCGTACCCTATTTAACATCTGACAGACATTAATACAGTACAGAGCGAGCCAAACGTAATGAGAGCCGATAAATGACTTATTAGCGCGACCGTGCACGAATTTACATGATTTTGGCCATATCATTACTTCCAAAGATATAATAAGAACTGTGAAGCATTAGTTATTTCTCTGTATATTTATTAATGATGACCAATAAGAAAGGAAAACATATCTGCTTTGACACCCTGCCCTGGCTGACCCTTCCCAAATGGTAGACACATTAACTCGATTAAAGGAAAAGGTATCTGCTTTGACACCCTGCCCTGGCTGACCCTTCCCAAATGGTAGACACATTAACTCGATTAGTCTCATCGTTTGTGAGTTATGGAGGTCAATGTTCAAGAGTGTTGGCGTACTGGTTTGGAAGAGGCTATAGTGCGGTACTGGAGGTCCTGTTGTAAGAGAGAGAGAGAGAGGGACCAGCTTTACTTTGGACGCCACTGTGTTGCCTCAATTGATCACTTGCAAGTTTCGTTCTATAAGGAAGTTGGAGCTGTAGACATCGATATTTAGCAGAATTACCAGTTAAAATACGGTTGTACTACATTTATAAATACATGCAACCCATATCAGCATGTTTTGTATCCATCAGAAACGTAGGGGAGGTGTGGTGGAGTGGTCTTGCCACTGGCCTGGTAATCCAAAGGTCCCGGGTTCAAATCCCGATGTATCAATGGGAAGATATTATTGGGATGGAATTTGTGCTGTACCTGGTATCAGTGCATTACCACAAGCCCACCGAAACGTCAATAAAATACCCTCATTGTTCCCTGATTAAATAGCAGTGTATGAATATTCCCATATTCAAAATATGCTATAGGGGTGCAATGCCTGGTGAGTTATCTGCTCAACAGGTGGCGTTGTGTGAGAGTCTGAGTGTAGGGGGTGAGACAGTGAAGCACGGAAACGAGGTGGCTTCAGAGATGGGGTCGTTTCGGGTCATGAGTGAGCACCGTGCCTCATGTGAAGGCAAGATGGCAGGTGCTCGTTGTACTCTACGTGCTTCACATGTCTCACTCCCTAGACTGGTACAAGACCTCACGGGCTTCACTGTTCATTGTAAAGCTGTGAATGTTAAGGCTCTCAGCCTATGCCCGAGAAGACTTAAGTTGGAATATAGAAAAAAAAAAAAAAAAAAATGTATTTCTGTTTTATATCGATGTCTACAGCTCCAACTTCCTTATAGAACGAAACTCGCAAATGGTCCAATATCAAACAACGAAGATTTATTTTATTTTTGATCACATGGAACATAATATACCCGGTATCCAAAGACCAAACTCTATCTCCTGTACCAGTATTACCGAACGTTTATTATGGTTTGGGAGATATCTGGGCGTAAAGAGAGTCAAAGATCACCAGTGGCTCCAATATGGTGGAGGTTGGGCGATCTGTGTTACCGTACTATAGGGTCTCTGGTTAGTACATATGGTGGTATATAGGGGTGGTGGTTGTTGTGGGAGGGAGGTAATTAGCGCTAAGGCTCTAAATGTTGAAAGTGTACACCGCCTCTTCTACTTTCCTTCACCCATTGTAACACTATTCCTACTTACTGTAGTAAAACATGTGTCTACGAATAAAGTAATAACTAAATCATATATATATATATATATATATATATATCCCTGGCATAATGTGGTTCATGAAGCACCGTCAACAAACACTACCGGAGGAGCACCTATCGTCCACAACGCCACTTAACCCCTTCTCTACCGTAAACGTCTTTTAATTATATTCTACCTATATTTAGATGATTTTATTCAGCTTCATATGGCCTCAAGCAAGTAACAGGCTTCGAACTATCTCACTTAACTCTTTTGAATGGCACAGATCCTTCTTAAACTGCAAACAATTGTTTAAATATAGCTAGCGTATAATTATAAAGACGTCGCCGGTAAAGAAGGGGTTAAGAGTGGGATGGTGCGCTTTTCTGGTCCCTCTTCTTCCTCATGTTTAGCCCCATTAGATTTCAAATTTATAGACGTTTGCCCCATTAGTTTGCCGATTTTAAAACCTTCCGTTCCATTTCTATATCAATATCAAGACCTTTCGTGCCATTTAAGTTGATTTTTCCTGGCGAGCGATAGCGAGCCTGTAATATTAAGAGAAACTGGACTTCGGCCGGAAGGCCGGGACATTTTTCTATCGAGAAATGTACACATCTATCTTGAAGAGGGGTCTAGGGAGTGTTTTATTAAGCTTGATGGAGGTCTAGCAAGGAAACTAACAAATAAATGAATATATGAATAAATAGACCCCCAAAATAACCACTGTCCCCTTAAAGTATCCAGCCGAGGCACTTCAAATAACCACTGTCCCCTTAAAGTATCCAGCCGAGGCACTTCAAATAACCACTGTCCCCTTAAAGTATCCAGCCGAGGCACTTCAAATAACCACTGTCCCCTTAAAGTATCCAGCCGAGGCACTTCAAATAACCACTGTCCCCTTAAAGTATCCAGCCGAGGCACTTCAAATAACACTGTCCCCTTAAAGTATCCAGCCGAGGCACTTCAAATAACCACTGTCCCCTTAAAGTATCCAGCCGAGGCACTTCAAATAACCACTGTCCCCTTAAAGTATCCAGCCGAGGCACTTCAAATAACCACTGTCCCCTTAAAGTATCCAGCCGAGGCACTTCAAATAACCACTGTCCCCTTAAAGTATCCAGCCGAGGCACTTCAAATAACCACTGTCCCCTTAAAGTATCCAGCCGAGGCACTTCAAATAACCACTGTCCCCTTAAAGTATCCAGCCGAGGCACTTCAAATAACACTGTCCCCTTAAAGTATCCAGCCGAGGCACTTCAAATAACCACTGTCCCCTTAAAGTATCCAGCCGAGGCACTTCAAATAACCACTGTCCCCTTAAAGTGTCCAGCCTCCTCCGGTGCTATTCCTCCCTCTCCGCCCTCCTCTCTCTTACTTATGCCTAATATCCTAATCTCTTCTAAAGATGTACTTTCTACCCTCTCTGGGCTTAACACTAATAAGGCGTACGGTCCGGACGGTGTTCCTCCTGTTGTTCTCAAAAACTGTGCTTCCGTGCTGACTCCCTGCCTAGGCAAACTCTTTCGTCTCTGTCTATCCTCTAACGTCTTCCCTTCATGCTGGAAGTTTGCTCACATTCAACCTGTCCCAAAGAAGGGTGACCGCTCTCAACCCTCCAACTATCGTCCAATTGCTCTTATCTCTTGTCTTTCTAAAGTTTTTGAAACTATTCTTGCTTCCAAATTTCTTAAGCATTTCTCTTCTCATAATCTGCTCTCAGATCGCCAGTATGGCTTCCTTAAGGGTCGCTCTACTGGTGATCTTCTTTCATATCTTACTAACTCTTGGTCATCCTCCTTTCGGGACTTCGGTGAGACTTTTTCTATTGCACTAGACATATCGAAAGCCTTCGATAGAGTCTGGCATAAATCTTTAATTTCTAAACTACCCTCCTTCGGTTTCTATCCCTCCATCTGTGCCTTTGTCTCTAATTTCCTTTCCGGCCGTTCCATAGCTGCGGTTGTGGACGGCCATTGTTCACTTCCTCACCCTATAAACTCTGGTGTTCCTCAGGGCTCTGTCCTATCTCCTATTCTCTTTCTAATTTTTATAAATGATCTCCTTAACTGTACCTTAATTCCCATCCATTCATACGCAGACGACTCAACCTTACACTACTCCATTAGTTTTTCAGAACGCCCCAGCCAGCAATCCCTCAACGACAAACGTAATGAAGCCATAGAACTCTTAAATTCTGATCTAAATACTATTTCCAATTGGGGCAGAGAAAACCTTGTTAACTTTAATGCTTCCAAAACCCAATTTCTCCATCTATCTACCCGTCAGGATCTCCCAGCGGACTATCCCTTATTCTTCAACAATACAAAAATCAACCCTTCATGTTCTCTCAATATTCTTGGTGTCTCTTTTTCTTCTGCTCTCATTTGGAAGGACCATATTACCAGTCTTGCTAAGGCAGCCTCCCAGAAGCTGGGTGTGCTCAACCGCCTTAGGGGGTTCTTTTCCCCTGCACAGCTTCTTGCTCTGTACAGGGGCATAGTGCGCCCTTGTATTGAGTATTGTTCACATGTGTGGGGAGGTTCCTCTCACACCGCTCTCCTAGACAAAGTTGAAAGGAAGGCCTTTCGTATCATTAACTCCCGTCCACTCACCAACTCTCTGCAATCTCTCTGTCTCCGCCGCAATGTTGCATCTCTCTCGCTATTCTATCGCTACTATAATAATCAGTGTTCCTCAGAGCTATCCCAGTGCATACCACCTCCTTTACGTAGGGCACGTGGTACCCGTCTTGCAACTCAATCCCACCCCTACTCTGTGCAACTCTCCAACCCAAGAGTGAAACGTTACTCTCAAACTTTCTTCTACTCAACATCTGACCTCTGGAACTCTCTCCCAGAATCAGTCTTTCCCTCTTCCTATGACTTAAATTGCTTCAAACTCTGTGTGTCCAGGCATTTTGGCTCGAACGTCCCTTGATTTTGGCCCTGTCACTCTTTCAACTATGGGGGAGGCACTCGCTATAGGCAGTTATGCCTTTTGCCTCCCTCAATCACATAGATAAAAAAAAAAAAAAAAAAAAAGCCGAGGCACTTCAAATAACCACTGTCCCCTTAAAGTATCCAGCCGAGGCACTTCAAATAACCACTGTCCCCTTAAAGTATCCAGCCGAGGCACTTCAAATAACCACTGTCCCCTTAAAGTATCCAGCCGAGGCACTTCAAATACGGTAATCTAGCCTACACCTTCAAGGGAATAACATGATCTATTATAAGTAACCCCGTTCTTAACATTAAACATCAATTATTAACCCTAATGTACTTGAATAAACCAATGAAAGCATATGGTCCTCCCGGGATTCGCACTCTGATCACCACACCCAGAATATAAACATCTAAACCATTACACCACCAACACAGTTATTACCGGTATATCATTAGGCGTGTTGATAATGATTTACCTTTATATCTTTGTATTAGTTGGCTTTATACAAATATGTGTCTGTAAAGAGCGAATAACATGAAGACCAACCTCGGCTGTTAAGGGGACATGGGCTGGTTTTCTGGTCACCCTTCTTCCTCATGCTTACCCCCAATAGTTTTCAGATTTGATGACGTTCGGCCCATTAGTTTGGCGATTTTAATGCCTTTTGCCCCATTTCATTGTCAATTTGAAGACCTTTCGTGCCATTTAGGTGTCGATTTTTTCCTGGCGAGCGATAGCGAGCCTGTAATATTAAAAGTACCGGTAACCGGCCTTTGGCCGGGACATTTCTCTACCGAAAAATGTACAAATTTATCTAGAAGGGGGATCTGATGGATGTTTTTTTAAATTTGATGGAGGTCTATGGAGGTCTAGGGCGGAAACTAAAGCAAATAATAAATAAATGAAACAAAATCCACCAAAAATTCTAATAGGTTAGAATTATTATTATACACTAAACCAGGGGTGGCAAACCGGGGCAATTTGGTTTTAAGACTTGAATGAATATGATATGGAATACAAGGAAATTAATGAATATGATATGGAATACAAGGAAATTAATGAATATGATATGGAATACAAGGAAATTAATGAATATGATATGGAATACAAGGAAATTAATGAATATGATATGGAATACAAGGAAATTAATGAATATGATATGGAATACAAGGAAATTAATGAATATGATATGGAATACAAGGAAATTAATGAATATGATATGGAATACAAGGAAATTAATGAATATGATATGGAATACAAGGAAATTAATGAATATGATATGGAATACAAGGAAATTAATGAATATGATATGGAATACAAGGAAATTAATGAATATGATATGGAATACAAGGAAATTAATGAATATGATATGGAATACAAGGAAATTAATGAATATGATATGGAATACAAGGAAATTAATGAATATGATATGGAATACAAGGAAATTAATGAATATGATATGGAATACAAGGAAATTAATGAATATGATATGGAATACAAGGAAATTAATGAATATGATATGGAATACAAGGAAATTAATGAATATGATATGGAATACAAGGAAATTAATGAATATGATATGGAATACAAGGAAATTAATGAATATGATATGGAATACAAGGAAATTAATGAATATGATATGGAATACAAGGAAATTAATGAATATGATATGGAATACAAGGAAATTAATGAATATGATATGGAATACAAGGAAATTAATGAATATGATATGGAATACAAGGAAATTAATGAATATGATATGGAATACAAGGAAATTAATGAATATGATATGGAATACAAGGAAATTAATGAATATGATATGGAATACAAGGAAATTAATGAATATGATATGAATACAAGGAAATTAATGAATATGATATGGAATACAAGGAAATTAATGAATATGATATGGAATACAAGGACATTAATGAATATGATATGGAATACAAGGAAATTAATGAATATGATATGGAATACAAGGAAATTAATGAATATGATATGGAATACAAGGAAATTAATGAATATGATATGGAATACAAGGAAATTAATGAATATGATATGGAATACAAGGAAATTAATGAATATGATATGGAATACAAGGAAATTAATGAATATGATATGGAATACAAGGAAATTAATGAATATGATATGGAATACAAGGAAATTAATGAATATGATATGGAATACAAGGAAATTAATGAATATGATATGGAATACAAGGAAATTAATGAATATGATATGGAATACAAGGAAATTAATGAATATGATATGGAATACAAGGAAATTAATGAATATGATATGGAATACAAGGAAATTAATGACCATGATATGGAATACAAGGAAATTAATGAATATGATATGGAATACAAGGAAATTAATGAAAATATGATAAGGAATACAAGGAAATTAATGAATATGATATGGAATACAAGGAAATTAATGAATATGATATGGAATACAAGGAAATTAATGAATATGATATGGAATACAAGGAAATTATTGAATATGATATGGAATACAAGGAAATTAATGAATATGATATGGAATACAAGGAAATTAATGAATATGATATGGAATACAAGGAAATTAATGAATATGATATGGAATACAAGGAAATTAATGAATATGATATGGAATACAAGGAAATTAATGAATATGATATGCAATACAAGGAAATTAATGAATATGATATGGAATACAAGGAAATTAATGAATATGATATGGAATACAAGGAAATTAATGACCATGATATGGAATACAAGGAAATTAATGAATATGATATGGAATACAAGGAAATTAATGAATATGATATGGAATACAAGGAAATTAATGAATATGCTATGGAATACAAGGAAATTAATGAATATGCTATGGAATACAAGGAAATTAATGAATATGATATGGAATACAAGGAAATTAATGAATATGATATGGAATACAAGGAAATTAATGAATATGATATGGAATATAAGGAAATTAATGAATATGGTATGGAATACAAGGAAATTAATGAATATGGTATGGAATACAAGGAAATTAATGAATATGATATGGAATACAAGGAAATTAACGTGGAATAGCATTGTTTCGGCCATTTTATTCTTTCCAAACACGTAAATAGCATAAATATAACCGTATATTGAGTAAACACGGGAATAGCTATCTCGTTTGACACCCTGAACTAAACTACACTCTGTTTCTTGTCATTTGATGATAAATTGAACCCCTTAGCAGCTAATTTCTCGATACCTAATGGAAACGTGAAACTTCTTTGTCTCTGCATCATATTGAGACCAATTTTATAAAATTAGCACCATATTTCACTGCAAAACCTTCAAAATAATTGAGAAATATTGATGGGAACTTTGCAATTTACTGTCAGTTGAAAAGAAACAGACTATAGTAAAGTAAAAGAAACAGACTATAGTAAAGTCAAAGAAACAGACTATAGTAAAGTCAAAGAAACAGACTATAGTAAAGTAAAAGAAAGACTATAGTAAAGTAAAAGAAACAGACTATAGTAAAGTCAAAGAAACAGACTATAGTAAAGTCAAAGAAACAGACTATAGTAAAGTCAAAGAAACAGACTATAGTGAAGTCAAAGAAACAGACTATAGTAAAGTCAAAGAAACAGGCTATAGTAAAGTCAAAGAAACAGACTATAGTAAAGTAAAAAAAACAGACTACAGTAAAGTAAAAGAAACAGACTATAGTAAAGTAAAAGAAACAGACTATAGTAAAGTCAAAGAAACAGACTATAGTAAAGTCAAAGAAACAGACTATAGTAAAGTAAAAGAAACAGACTATAGTAAAGTCAAAGAAACAGACTATAGTAAAGTCAAAGAAACAGACTATAGTAAAGTAAAAGAAAGACTATAGTAAAGTAAAAGAAACAGACTATAGTAAAGTCAAAGAAACAGACTATAGTAAAGTCAAAGAAACAGACTATAGTAAAGTAAAAGAAACAGACTATAGTAAAGTCAAAGAAACAGACTATAGTAAAGTCAAAGAAACAGACTATAGTAAAGTCAAAGAAACACTATAGTAAAGTCAAAGAAACAGACTATAGTAAAGTAAAAGAAACAGACTATAGTAAAGTCAAAGAAACAGACTATAGTAAAGTCAAAGAAACAGACTATAGTAAAGTCAAAGAAACAGACTATAGTAAAGTCAAAGAAACAGACTATAGTAAAGTAAAAGAAACAGACTATAGTAAAGTAAAAGAAACAGACTATAGTAAAGTCAAAGAAACAGACTATAGTAAAGTCAAAGAAACAGACTATAGTAAAGTCAAAGAAACAGACTATAGTAAAGTAAAAGAAACAGACTATAGTAAAGTAAAAGAAACAGACTATAGTAAAGTCAAAGAAACAGACTATAGTAAAGTCAAAGAAACAGACTATAGTAAAGTCAAAGAAACAGACTATAGTAAAGTCAAAGAAACAGACTATAGTAAAGTCAAAGAAACAGACTACTATAGTCTGTTTCTTTGACTTTACTATAGTCTGTTTCTTTGACTTTACTATAGTCTGTTTCTTTGACTTTACTATAGTCTGTTTCTTTGACTTTACTATAGTCTGTTTCTTTGACTTTACTATAGTCTGTTTCTTTTACTTTACTATAGTCTGTTTCTTTGACTTTACTATAGTCTGTTTCTTTGACTTTACTATAGTCTGTTTCTTTTACTTTACTATAAAGTCAAAGAAACAGACTATAGTAAAGTAAAAGAAACAGACTATAGTAAAGTCAAAGAAACAGACTATAGTAAAGTCAAAGAAACAGACTATAGTAAAGTCAAAGAAACAGACTATAGTAAAGTCAAAGAAACAGACTATAGTAAAGTAATTATTATGAATAGATTATAAACCCTTTGAGTGTTATGACACCTTTCTTAATAATATGGCTGCCATTAGACGATTTTATTCAGCTTAGGATAGATCTATAACAAACAAAGGAGTAATATTATCCCATTTAATTCTTTAACATCCAACATCCCTTCCTAAGCTGAATAAAATCGTCTTCTTACAGCCAGAATAAAAGGAAGACACGTGTCCCCGAATACTGAAAGGATTAAATCAACACTGTAAGAAATCATGGGTGTAAAAAAGGTCCATAAAGTTATTGGGTATACTGATAGTGATATTATATATTATGTGGGTTCATTTGTGTCAATATACTTTTATAAGGGTGTGTGTGAATTTGTATTTTGTTTTTGTGTGTTCATTGTGTTCTGTTGTGTTGTCCCTATTCTGGCTCTGTCTTGAGTCGGTCACCCCCCCAAAAAGGAAAAGAGGGAAACAGAAAAGACTAAAAATAGGAAAAGTGGGGATTGGGCCTGAGTATATAGAATAAAATAGATAGAATATAGTGTTATTATGAACACTTTAATTACCCGTATACTGTACCTTCATTTTGGAGTTCCCCTGTTTCGCTCCATTATTTTGGAGATTTAAAGACATAGCACCCCATTAGTTTGGCGATATTAAGATGCTTCACCGCAGGTGCAAGCGATGTCGAACCTGTTATTTTTTAAGAAATCCGCCATTGGCCGGAACACTTTTCTTTAAAAAAAGTGTGCACATTATGTGAAGAAAGTCTGGCATGGTGTTTTTGTTAAGGGGACAGTGGCTGTTTTGTTGGTCTATGTATCCAGTTATTCATATAATTTTTAGTTTCCTCGCTACACCTCCATCAAGCTTAAAAAAACACTCCCTAGACCCCCCCTTCAAGATAAATTTGTACATTTTCTGGTAGGAAAATTTCCAGGCCGAAGGCCTGTTCCTCTTAAAATTACAGGCTCGCTATCGCTCACCAGGAAAAAATAGACACTTAAAGGTCTAAAAATTGACAACGAAATGCGGCGAAAGGTGTTAAAATCAAACTAATGGGCCGAACGTCTTAGAATCTCAAAACTAATGGGGCTAAAAACGAGGGAGAAAGTGGTCCAGAAAACCGGCCTATCTCCCCTTAACCTAGGGGGCAAACTAAAATACATGGCTCGAAAATGTCCAATGCAAATAATACATCCTCAATAGTTAACCCTTTGAGTACCAGCGACGTGTGCTATAGTTAAGTCTAGCTATATTTAGACGATATTATGCAGCTTGGGAAGGATCTGTGGTCGTTAAAAGGGTGGGTTGAGAAAGTTTGAAGCCATATTATTGCTAGAGGTCGTTCCGAAGCTGAATGAAATAGTCTAATAGTTGCCAGATTATGATACAAAGGACGTCTCTGATATTGAACGGGTTAAACAAAGTCATATATACCCCCAAAACGTTGGAGCAGATAGAGTTAACCCTTACAGTACCGTTGACGTCTTCTTTCAGCTGCATTTAGACGATTTTATGAAGCTTAGGACGGATATATACCGGTAGTAGCTAAAAGGTTGAATTGAGATAGTCTGTAATCTATTAACGGGTAGACAACCTTCCTAAGCTGAACAAAACCATTTAATAGTGGCCAGGCTACAATGAAAATGATGTCACCGGTACTGAATGGGAAACTTTAAACGGGTAGACAACCTTCCTAAACTGAACAAAACCATCTAATAGTGGCCAGGCTACAATGAAAATGATGTCACCGGTACTGAATGGGTAAATACCTGTGTTTTGTTTTGTTCAGTGTAGGGGAATTTCCTGCCACCCATCACCCCCTGCTCGAGTCCTCCTCCACCCTACAAACCTTAAGGGGAGAAGGGTCGTTTTTCTGGTCCCCCTTCTCCCTCATGTTTAGCCCCATTAGTTTTTTCAGATTTTATGATGTTCGGCTCCTTAGTTTGCCGATTTCAAGACCTTCCACCCCATTTCCCTGTCAATATTAAGACTTGTGCTATTAAAGGTGGGGGCTCATGGGTTGAGATAAACATGGAATGATAATCGCCAAGCTGTACATAATTATCTTGCAAAATGCAATGGCACTGAAATAATTACCGGTATTAACAATGGTATAAAGGATTTTGTGGATCGTCTATACCGGGCCTGTGAAGTCACAAGAGTGTAAGTCCACCATCCAGTCTAGGATAAGGATACTGGTGTGACGTCACTATGACGTCACAGGCCCGGTATAGACGATCCACAAAATCCTTTATACCATTGTTAATAATTATTCCAGAGCCATTGCATTTTGCAAGATAATTATGTACAGCTTGGCGATTATCATTCCATGTTTATCTCAACCCATGAGCCCCTACCTTTAAGGTGTCGATTGTATTCCTGGCGAACGATAGTGAGCCTGTAATTTTGGAAGAACCGGCGCCGGGAATTTTTTTTACCGAAAAATAAAGGAATCATTGAAATAATAGACCAAACAAACGGCCCATCTCCCCTTAACCGGAGTCACACGAGTCCTTTTTCGAGCAATTTTCACGGGCAATTGTGGTCTGGAAACTTAACAAAATTACACTTTATCAGAATTCAGCCGCCAAAATTAATCTACCGTCAGTCTAATTACCGATACCAGTGCGAAAATGTCCCGAAATAATACGAGAACAAACTTGCTCATGGACAATTAACGGAAGAAGGGCTTGTGTGACAGCGCTTTATAGTAACAGAGATCAGCCAACCTCCGCCATATTGGCACCACGGGGGTCATAACCAGGGTGGCAAACGAAAGCCAAATCGCTTCTTTTTAGCCTTTATTTTTGTGTATGCAAGGATACAATTGTGGTTTATTGTTCAAAATATGTCTTTGGAAGTGATAAAATGGCCAAAACGATGCTATTTTATGTTATTTTTCTTGTATAATTATCTTCTCATATTCATTCAAGTCTTATAACATAATGGCTCCGGTTTGACACTCTGGACTTGTAACTTCTCTTTACACTCAAATATGCCTAGCCCCATAATAAATATCCGGAAAACTGTAACGGGATGTATAGTTTGATCTTTGTATGTAAATATATTCTACATTATCAGAATATAGCATCACCTCTTCTTTGTTGGATAATTACGATACCAAAATGGCGTTCAAAAGGAATTTCTACTGCACCCTTCCCTCCCTCACCCCTCCCCACATCCACACCCTCCTCCCTTCCTCAATAACCATGTCCCTCCCTCCCTCCTTTGTCTTCCCCTATTCTCTCTCCCCATTCAACTCCCCCCCCCCCCCCCCTCTCTCTCTCTCTCTAGACAAGGCATGGCATTGGAGTTCTCGAAACGGGGCTCCAGTCCTGACGTTATTCTTAACTTTGTGTGCTGGCTTAATAATCCACTGGGGTTGATAGCCTCTAAGTCCTATTTTAACTAACTATATCTCTCTGCTATCCATTTCTTCCACCATTCTGTATTTGAGGTTCTGCTATCTCTATTAGAATTACAGTGACCGGTACAGTAAGTTCTGACCACCTCGCTTGGATCATAAGGTCTATCTAGGCAGTGTATCCACGTAGACTTAGTCTAGAAAGAGGTCTAAGGGATATTTGTTTAAGCTTGATGGAGGTCTAGCGAGGAAACTCAAAACAAATATAAATAAATATATAGACCAAAAAACAAGCATTGCCCCCTTAACACCCATATGTTGTATACTTGTGGGAAGGGTGTTACCAATACAATATATAACGAAGATAAACGAACCGAGTAATAATTTGTCATAAAGGACTAAATACTAATCAGTTTCAGAAACATCACTACAATATTTTGTTTCATATAATTTCGTTTATTAAGGTATAGGGAAGCACTTACATTATGTTTCATGGCTCTTTCTTGAGTGTTCCTTACCGGTGCCTTGGTGGTGTGGTTGGCAGAGAGTCATGTATAGTTTTCCACATAAGTTCTGTTCCTCGCCGTGATCTTTTGTATGAAAGTTTATTAGTATGGATGAATTGTACATGTGGTTTCTTTTAATTACCAGTTGACTAATGAGAGGAGTTAACCACTGCATACTAAACTACACTTGCATTTCAATCATGCGTAATATATTTCCATGTATAAGATCACGGAGAGGTAAATAACTTATGTGGCCAACTGTATATTGCCTCGGATGATTGGTTTAGAAATAGTACGGAGTAGTACGGAGTGGGTTCGAGACCCGTCTTGAACGCCAGATTTTGTGAGGCTAGGTTCTCATAAGTTAAAGGTGGTGGTGCATGGGTTGAGATAAACATGGAATAATAATCGCCAATCTGCACATAATTATCTTGCAAAATGCAAGGTCACTGAAATAATTATTAACAATGGTATAAAGGATTTTGTGGATCATCTACTCCGGACTTGTGATGTCATAGTGACGTCACAGGAGTATCCTCAACCTGAATTGGATGGTGGACTTACACTCCTATGATGTCACAGGTCTGGTGTAGACGATCCACGAAATCCTTTATGCCATTGTTAATAATCATTTCGGTGCCATTTCATATTGCAAGATAGTTATGTGCAGGTTGGAGATTATTATTCCAAGTTTATCTCAACCCATGCACCCCCACCTTTAATATCTAGCCAGTAACATTAATCAAGCACCCTAAGCCACCATTCCACTGTTACTACTACTACTATCATCTATTTCACCTTCAGTACCTTAAAGTTAGTTGGGTACTTATGCAAGGCTGTGCTTGGTGGCGGCGCTCATCTCCGTATAATATCCCTTTGGAGCTTGTGGTGGGTAACTCAAGCGAATTATCCAACCTGGTACACAGGGGCTAGTTTTTTCTAGATCACCTTCTCCCTCATGTTTAGCCATATTAGTTTTTCGATTTTAAAACCTTCCCCCCCATTTCCTTGTCAATATTAAGACCTTTCGTGCTATTTAGGTGTTGATTTTTTTCCTGGCTAACGATAGTGAGCCTGTAATTTTGGAAAAACCTGCCTTCGGCTGGTACATTTTTCGGTAGAAAAATGTACAAATTAATTTGGAAGGGGATCTAATGGATTTGTTTGTTAAAGTTTGATGGAGGTCTAGGAAGGAAACTAGAAAAATAATAAATGAATGAAAAAATCGACGAAAATGTGAACCATCCCTTCTTAACTTCCCTGATTGGGACGCCAGAAATATCCAGTAATTCCATGTTTCTATTTACTGCTAGGTCAACAGAGGTATAGAGTGTGATAAGTCTACCCTTCTATTATGCCCCACCCAGGAATAATATTGAACCACTGTCGTCTTCGTTTCTGTGTTTTTGTCTGTGTCCAAACCCCGCACCAGATCCAGCTAACCTTCATCATTGGTGTTGTTCTATTCCTCATAACTCCTTGTAACTGTCCATCCGTCACTCCCTGTCTAGTCTATCTGGCCATCTCTTGACCTTTTCCTCCCCCCCCCCCCTCTCTCTCTCTCTCTCTCTCTCTCTCTCTCTCTCTCTCTCTCTCTCTCTCTCTCTCTCTCTCTCTCTCTCTCTCTCTCTCTACAGACTTAGTAGTGCTACCGCCAGACGCTGCAGACGCTCTGTCAACGCTCTCACGATATCGATCATAATTTGAGTATTAACTACTCATCCTCTTCATTCTTGTGCATGAAAGGTGGTTAAGAGCACGTTTAACCATCCTGTAGCTTAGTAAGTAACACTGCACGATATTTCGCTGTGTATTGACTGATAAACTTTGTGTTTATCACAAGACTCCTGCTCGGACAGGGCGCCACTAGCGCCATCTATTGTTTTGTTTTGCTTTGTAAACAAACGCTCTCTTATTACTATTTTATATAAAATCGTAGCCCCTAATTTTACCCATTACCTACTGTAGTAAGTATCTATTTAACTGCCTTGTATGTAAGTAAAGCTTTGCATATTAATTTGCTAATAAACAATATTGTTTACTAACTAACCTGCCTACAGAGACTAACGCCGACGCCATTTTGTAAACAAACCTTTTGGGGGGATTATACATTAAATTCCAGCAAATTTTGTACCAAATTTAAGTGCATTCATTTATCTTTTCCCCCTAGATATTATTCTTGACTTTTCCTCCTCAGACTGATTTTACTTTAAGCTAAGGGTGGTATTTGTACAAACTAACCTAGCCTAACCCAACCTGCCAAGCTTTTGACCTAACCCAAACCTAGCCTAGCCTATAGCCAGCCAATCTGTTTTATTATTAACTCTTGTAGATATTGTATTTAGTATCCTACTGTAGCTATACAGTATATATCTGTAATTTTAGTTGTTGCTTGCACGATCTTGTAATAACCTTTGACTGATACACTTTTTTATCTAAAAAGAGTAGGCTACTGCTTTACTAGGCTACAGTGACACCAGGTCCATCTGTTGACACAGTATATTAACTCCTTGTGTGCAGTCACACTTTATTTTTATATAATCTCTATTTGGTGAATTGTATATTTAGTTACATATTCTGTTATACATATATTTGTTTAAGGTTAGGTTATCACACCTGGTAGCCTATTTCTGCGAATTTCAATTTTATTATTTTCGGTTAGGCTATTCAACGCTGGTAGCCTATTATTGCGTATTTCAATTAAAAAAAATTTTTTTTTGGTTAGGCTATCGCCCCTGGAAGCCTAATTCTGCGTATCTCAACATTTTTGTTTTCGGTTAGGCTATCACCCCTGATAACCTATTTCTGCGTATTTCAGCATATTTGTTTTCGGTTGAAGTGATTGAAGTGTTTTTAAAGTGAGTGAAGTGTTTTAAAGTGAGTGAATTGTTTTTTAAGTGAGTGAAGTGATCTGAAGAAAGTGACTGTCACCATGCCTCGCGCTTGTGCGAACTGCGCCGGTAGGTTTGGTGAGTCCATGTTTGCTACTATCGATCTTCAAGACTGCCGGCTCTGCCAGCAACGAGAGAATTTTACAGTGAAATTAGATGAAGCCTACAACAAGATCAACGTCCTCACCATGAAGCTGGAATCACTCCAAGAGTTTGTAACACTCAACGTTGGAGTACCACAAACTTCAATTGTCACCGCAACTCCAGCAGCTACCAACGCCCCAAC
>JBAKBP010037931.1:0-16752 GCA_037953745.1 Lithodes maja
CTTGTGTTTGGTTGTTGATGCTGGGGTTGAGTGTTTGGATGTATAGAGCTTCTAAAATAGCTAGTCTTCTGGGGTCTGATTCTTTGTCGAGTATGGTGGTTTGTTTGTCTAGGTCGGCGCGAGTTAGGGCAAGATGGTGGGGGGCTTGATAGTGATCTTTTATAGCGCCAGATTGAAGGTGGAGGGTTAGTCGACGGGAAAGGCGAGTCTGTGTCATTCCAACATAGGATAGGGGTCCACAGTCCCCGGAGGTGCAAATATGCTGGGATATCACATGATCGTCTTTCGGTTGGTTGGTGGAAATAGGGCGGTTACGGAGGACAAGGTTGGAGGTCTTAGGAGATTTGTAGTAAATAATGAGTTTTATTTTATTGTCAGGGTTGGTGGGGAGGACGTTTTTGTGAATTATTTCTTTCATAATGGATTCGTCTGTTGTGTGGTCGGAAGACATGTAGTTTCTGTAAAAAAATGTAATGTTATTGGCCGGGTTGGAGCTAGGGGGGTCTTGTTTGTACCATTTTTCTAGGTGGTGGTTGATGGCATTGGTGACGTCAGTGTTGGAATACCCATTGTTGACTAGGACCTGGGTGAGCCTTTCCAGTTCATTGTGTGTGTCATTCCAGGTGGTGCAATGGGTGAGGGCTCTCCTGACATAGGCGGCGATGGTTGACTGATGGTATCGTTTAGGGCATTCACTTTCCCCATTAAGACATTGGCCATTGTTAGTAGGCTTGGTGTACACTGTAGTTTTGAAGCCGTGGTCGTGGAGGGAGACAAGGAGGTCGAGGAAGGGTAGATGTCCATCGGTGGTTTCTTCGTATGTGAAGTTGAGTCCGGAGGCGGCCATGAAGCGCTGCTGGAGGTCCCTGAGTTCGCCCAGGTCCTTCACCCGCACGAAGATATCATCGATGTACCTGCAGTAGACAGTGGGCCGGTGGGCAGCCAGGAGTTCCTCTTCGATAGTTCCCATGAAGAAATTGGCGAACAGGACCCCCAGGGGGCTTCCCATCGCTACACCGTCGATTTGCTGGTACATATTCCCGCGGGGGCAGAGGAAAGGGGACTCCTTGGTACATAGTTCCAAGAGCGTCTTCAGGGCCTTCTCCGGTATGTCCAGGAGGGCCGTGTTAGGGCAGTGGTAAACTCAACGCAGGATAAAATCTATGGTCTTGTCAACGGGCACGTTGGTAAACAAACATCGGTGTAGCGATGGGAAGCCCCCTGGGGGTCCATGGGAACTATCGAAGAGGAACTCCTGGCTGCCCACCGGCCCACTGTCTACTGCAGGTACATCGATGATATCTTCGTGCGGGTGAAGGACCTGGGCGAACTCAGGGACCTCTAGCAGCGCTTCATGGCCGCCTCCGGACTCAACTTCACATACGAAGAAACCACCGAGGGGACATCTACCCTTCCTCGACCTCCTTGTTTCCCTCCACGACCACGGCTTCAAAACTACAGTGTACACCAAACCTACTAACAATGGCCAATGTCTTAATGGGGAAAGTGAATGCCCTAAACGATACCATCAGTCCACCATCGCCGCCTATGTCAGGAGAGCCCTCACCCATTGCACCACCTGGAATGACACACACAATGAACTGGAAAGGCTCACCCAGGTCCTAGTCAACAATGGGCATTCCAACACTGACGTCACCAATGCCATTAACCACCACCTAGAAAAATGGTACAACAAGACCCCCCTAGCACCAACCCGGCCAATAACATTACATTTTTCTACAGAAACTACATGTCTTCCGACCACACAACAGACGAATCCATTATGAAAGAAATAATTCACAAAAACGTCCTCCCCACCACCCTGACAATAAAATAAAACTCATTATTTACTACAAATCTCCTAAGACATCCAACCTTGTCCTCCGTAACCGCCCCATTTCCACCAACCAACCGAAAGACGATCATGTGATATACCAGCATATTTGCACCTCCGGGGACTGTGGACCCTATCCTATGTTGGAATGACACAGACTCGCCTTTCCCGTCGACTAACCCTCCACCTCAATCTGGCGCTATAAAAGATCACTATCAAGCCCCCCACCATCTTGCCCTAACTCGCGCCGACCTAGACAAACAAACCACCATACTCGACAAAGAATCAGACCCCAGAAAACTAGCTATTTTAGAAGCTCTATACATCCAAACACTCAACCCCAGCATCAACAACCAAACACAAGACCTTCAAATTCTTCCTTCAGGCAAGCGCTACAGGCATACTGCCCCCCTTCCTCTCGCCCTGTGCCCCCCTCCTGTACGCTTCCGCGCTCAGCACACAACTGACAACACCAACCAATCACAGCCACCCACAGCCAACAACCAACCACCGATAAGATTTAGTGCCCGTCTCGCGAATAGACTGCCTTCCACCAATGAACAGCCACCACACACCCAGTAGCTCCGCCCACCTCCCTATTCTTGATCCTCGAATTTTGTATAAATATGATGCTTTGTCCCTAGTCTAATCATTACCTCTCCTTCCCTGAAAATGCAAGATGTTTACTTGTGAAACGTTGGATCCACCATGAATTTTGCTAACCTGTTGTACCTCATCTCTGAACCCCAGAGGAAAATTGTTAGAACTATTGAAAGCTATAACAATAAAATCCTGAATGCTGAAACTGCCATTGCCTTTAACCTCGTCTGTTTAAAAGAGAATCTATTACCTGGCGTATACTAACATATATATATATATATATATATATTATATATATATATATATATATATAATCATGTAAATAATATCCCCAACCAACACACCATTACACTAACACCATCAATTACCGGAGCTCCCAAGGTTTATATTCGCCCACCTTTATTTTCCTATACACCTTTTTCCCTGCTTTTTAATATTGGTAATGGGTTTATTTTGTGGACCCAGAACGGCTGCCGCTTTGGGGTGTCTAAAAGTGGGCTACCTTTTTTGGGGGGCAGGATTATTTAATATTTGCTGGGCCCGGTGCTTATTATGTTGACATTGTTTTTGTTGTTTTTGTTATTGAGGTTGTTTTTCTGTTTGTTGTGATTGTTGTTGTTATTATTATTTTTATTATTAATATTATTATTTTATTTGTAGTATCCAGGAGAAGACCCAGAGACCAGGGTCACCAAGGTCCCTCCAGCACCTCCCCGGCCTCCGGGTGGTCGGGGGCCGGGGGCCGGGGAAGTGTTGGAGGAACCTTGGTGACCCTGGTCTCTGGATCTTCTTCTGGATGACTTAGATGTGTGTGAATTTGTATTTTGTTTTTGTGTGTTCATAGTTTCCTGTTGTGTTGTCCCAATTCTGGCTATGTCTTGAGTCGGCCACCCCCTCAAAAAAAGAAAAAAAAAAAAAAAAAAAAAAAACACACACACACACACACACACACACACATACTTCTCCGGACGTTATAACTATCGTAGAATACATACTAACCCTTACAGTACTGGTGCCGTCCTCTTAACTTTATCCTGCCTACCATCAGACCATTTTATTCAGTTTAAAAAGAGCCTCTATCAATTAACAGGCTGCGAACTATCTCACTTAATTCTTTTTACTGACCAGAGCCTTCTCAAACTGCACACATGTGTCTAAATATACCTAGAATAAAATTATTAAAGATGTTTTCGGTACAGAATGAGTTAAACAAATTATTGTTAGGACAGTGGGGAAAATTATGCTAACGAAAATATATGAAATGGTGATGGTTATAATCTTATAATATGAACATTGTTTATTATATTCATACCTGTTGTGTTAAGGTTATTTGTAAGAATGTAGTCAAAGAAACTAAAGAATAAGAAGCCATTGTAACGAAGACTCTGAAACATCACACAACATACAGATCACTAGAGCAGATCACCAAGTCCAAAGAACACTACTCAACTAAAAACAAAAAACATTCAGGAGTCAATTATTACAAAGAAATATTTAAGGGCCCATAATACAGTAATGCGAAACATAAATAGTAGTAGTGTAATACTAATATACATATTACAGTAATGCTAAATACTAATGCATAAGCTATATGCTACTATTCAATATACAGTACAGCAATAAGAAAAACACATTCAATAAACATGCAGACAAAATAATTGTTTGAAAACTTAGAATTGGACCCTGTGTTAAAACGCATGGGTATCTTTCCTTTTTTCTGTTCAGAGATTCCAACAACTGATCCTATTAACCCCAGACCATCTACTGTAGATAATTGCCGTGGTCTAGTTGTCAGTGTATTGGCCTGGGGTTTATATAGTCAGGGGTTCGAATCCCTAGGAGGTATGACTGGATACAAAGGTTTGCCAATATTCCTAATGCAGAAGTATTTAGTATCTGAAGGGAAAGAATATGCATCATCTTTGTGATGTTTGGAAGGGGAGCTACAGTCCGTTCATTATAGGTAGGCCAACATTCGTGATCTTTAACCTCTGTAGCTCAAAAAGGACTTGACTAAATGGGCTGTACATTTCTACACCTATTCCCTGGCTGACTCTTCCCAAATGGTAGACATATTAGCTTGATTACACCAGTCGTTTTGTAGGTATAGAGGTTAGTGGTCAAGAATGTTGGCCTAATAATTATGAATCGACTGTAGAGAATACAGACACTTGTGACTGTAAGCATCTTAGAATTATGAATGACGAACTTTTTAATCTGGCTATACAAAGCAGGTGAAGACATAAGAAAATATAAATAATTCACTAATAAGAGGCCAAAACAAAAACTAAGCCAAAGACACTCACTACTGTGCAAGCCAGGCAATGCTGTGGTAGACTTGGTTGATAGTGTCTTACCAGGACTCCCAGGCAGCCCATAACACCGCCCACACAGCCACGCCCACACCCACAGCACGCCCAACAACAGCTGTGGGGGCGGCATTGTGTGGGTGGAGTGGGGCGGTAGTAGAATTCCTTGTTTTCGTGGTCCTGGAGTATAAAGGTAGTTGAAAGGTGGGTGGTGGGACCGTAGACTTGGGGTTTACTTTACAGTTTTTATGTATATACATATAATTATTTTGTTTTTTCTGTTATGTATTTTTTCGTTCACTTTTGAGCTATCCACGTTATATTTTCTAGTATTTGTATATAGTTATGTATTTTCACAACTTTAATTATTATTAACTTTAATCAGAAATATTGTCTGTGTCCTGATGATTTTGTCTCTTACACTTTATTCACGTCTTAAGTTCACGTTCAAGTTTTAAGATATATAAGAACACACATTCAGTTTATTTAACACCAGTTTCTCGTATTAGGTTTTGGTTATATTTTGTCCGCACTGTTTTCACTGTAAAACAATTTGGACGATGTAATGTTTGCAGTGTTGAACCAGATGTATCACGTTTTCTGTGGCTTTGTGTCGAGTTTCATAATTTTCTGTTTGGATTTGTTATTGATATTATTTTCTTAGTTTATTCACTAGTTATTCTCTGCTGAAGATATGCGAGGTTAATTTCTCTGTTATTGGGCAAAGTATTTATGTATGGAATATAATTATAATTTGTATTATTTTTATTTTATTATGTACTCCTGCGAGGATATGATGTGTATTTTTAGTTACAAATACAGTATATGCAGTATATATATATTGTAGCTTTATACACTTTTATGAGTCGCTCATATTGAATAGCAAATTCACTATCAGTCGCTCTCAATCATTAATTCATTAATGAAATATACAGATTTAACTTCAAAATATTTTAACGGCATCTTTATAGTCTCATAATATTTATCACACACGCACACACACACACACACACATATACACACACACACACACACACACACTGTTTATTCTAATTAATCAAGTACCCCCCCCCCCCCAAATACTCTGGCCTAATCTTGAATAGCTAATAAGATCATCCCAAAAACTTTTAAGTCTAAACTCAAGATCGCCCGAAGTTCATTCTATTTTATTCAGGTTAATGATATGCCATTTTCTTTAAGCCAGGAGAAAGTGTTTATTCTTAACAGTAGAAAGTTGTACCATTTAGGATTGTTTATGCTGGCAGATAATTGTGCAGCCATCCACACATTCTTGTAGCTGTGTATTGATCTGCTTCAAACTTCGTGTGTTCAGACATTTTGACTCTAACGCACCTTGAAATTAGCCTTTTTCCAACAGCCCATCGGAGACATATATATATATATATATATATATATATATATATATATATATATATATATATATATATATATACTGTATATATTAATAAATAATTAAAAAAATACACAAAATATAATACAATAAAAAGCAGCCTGATTTAGGCAGTCTCAATGTGTTTACATTTAAAATACCACATGCATGTAAGTTACCAGGAATTATTACACTACATTGTACGAATCTATTATTGCAATAGGTACACATTTATTGAAAATCATAAATTAGAGATAACATGAGTCGAAATTGTGCTCATGCGAACTAAATCTCGTCGGCACAGAGTAATTCACAAACAAATGTTGATGCAATTATGGGTTTACTATACAATACCGGTACTCAAACATTATGGGTTTACTATACAATACCGGTACTCAAACATTATGGGTTTACTATACAATACCGGTACTCAAACATTATGGGTTTACTATACAATACCGGTACTCAAACATTATGGGTTTACTATACAATACCGGTACTCAAACATTATGGGTTTACTATACAATACCGGTACTCAAACATTATGGGTTTACTATACAATACCGGTACTCAAACATTATGGGTTTACTATACAATACCGGTACTCAAACATTATGGGTTTACTATACAATACCGGTACTCAAACATTATGGGTTTACTATACAATACCGGTACTCAAACATTATGGGTTTACTATACAATACCGGTACTCAAACATTATGGGTTTACTATACAATACCGGTACTCAAACATTATGGGTTTACTATACAATACCGGTACTCAAACATTATGGGTTTACTATACAATACCGGCACTCAAACATTATGGGTTTACTATACAATACCGGCACTCAAACATTATGGGTTTACTATACAATACCGGTACTCAAACATTATGGGTTTACTATACAATACCGGTACTCAAACATTATGGGTTTACTATACAATACCGGCACTCAAACATTATGGGTTTACTATACAATACCGGCACTCAAACATTATGGGTTTATTATACAATACCGGTACTCAAACATTATGGGTTTACTATACAATACCGGTACTCAAATATTATGGGTTTACTATACAATACCGGCACTCAAACATTATGGGTTTACTATACAATACCGGTCACCGGTACTCAAAAACATTATGGGTTTACTATACAATACCGGTACTCAAACATTATGGGTTTACTATACAATACCGGTACTCAACATTATGGGTTTACTATACAAATAACGGTACTCAAACATTATGGGTTTACTATACAATACCGGTACTCAAACATTATGGGTTTACTATAGTATCCGGCACAACATTATGGTTTACTATACATACCGGTACTCAAACATTATGGGTTTACTATACAATACCGGTACTCAAACATTATGGGTTTACTATACAATACCGGTACTCAAACATTATGGGTTTACTATACAATACCGGTACTCAAACATTATGGGTTTACTATACAATACCGGTACTCAAACATTATGGGTTTACTATACAATACCGGCTACTCAAACATTATGGTTTACTATACAATACCGGTACTCAAACATTATGGGTTTACTATACAATACCGGTACTCAAACATTATGGGTTTACTATACAATACCGGTACTCAAACATTATGGGTTTACTATACAATACCGGTACTCAAACATTATGGGTTTACTATACAATACGGTACTCAAACATTATGGGTTTACTATACAATACCGGTACTCAAACATTATGGGTTTACTATACAATACCGGTACTCAAACATTATGGGTTTACTATACAATACGGTACTCAAACATTATGGGTTTACTATACAATACCGGTACTCAAACATTATGGGTTTACTATACAATACCGGTACTCAAACATTATGGTTTACTATACAATACCGGTACTCAAACATTATGGGTTTACTATACAATACCGGTACTCAAACATTATGGGTTTACTATACAATACCGGTACTCAAACATTATGGGTTTACTATACAATACCGGTACTCAAACATTATGGGTTTACTATACAATACCGGTACTCAAACATTATGGGTTTACTATACAATACCGGTACTCAAACATTATGGGTTTACTATACAATACCGGTACTCAAACATTATGGGTTTACTATACAATACCGGTACTCAAACATTATGGGTTTACTATACAATACCGGTACTCAAACATTATGGGTTTACTATACAATACCGGTACTCAAACATTATGGGTTTACTATACAATACCGGTACTCAAACATTATGGGTTTACTATACAATACCGGTACTCAAACATTATGGGTTTACTATACAATACCGGTACTCAAACATTATGGGTTTACTATACAATACCGGTACTCAAACATTATGGGTTTACTATACAATACCGGTACTCAAACATTATGGGTTTACTATACAATACCGGTACTCAAACATTATGGGTTTACTATACAATACCGGTACTCAAACATTATGGGTTTACTATACAATACCGGTACTCAAACATTATGGGTTTACTATACAATACCGGTACTCAAACATTATGGGTTTACTATACAATACCGGTACTCAAACATTATGGGTTTACTATACAATACCGGTACTCAAACATTATGGGTTTACTATACAATACCGGTACTCAAACATTATGGGTTTACTATACAATACCGGTACTCAAACATTATGGGTTTACTATACAATACCGGTACTCAAACATTATGGGTTTACTATACAATACCGGTACTCAAACATTATGGGTTTACTATACAATACCGGTACTCAAACATTATGGGTTTACTATACAATACCGGTACTCAAACATTATGGGTTTACTATACAATACCGGTACTCAAACATTATGGGTTTACTATACAATACCGGTACTCAAACATTATGGGTTTACTATACAATACCGGTACTCAAACATTATGGGTTTACTATACAATACCGGTACTCAAACATTATGGGTTTACTATACAATACCGGTACTCAAACATTATGGGTTTACTATACAATACCGGTACTCAAACATTATGGGTTTACTATACAATACCGGTACTCAAACATTATGGGTTTACTATACAATACCGGTACTCAAACATTATGGGTTTACTATACAATACCGGTACTCAAACATTATGGGTTTACTATACAATACCGGTACTCAAACATTATGGGTTTACTATACAATACCGGTACTCAAACATTATGGGTTTACTATACAATACCGGTACTCAAACATTATGGGTTTACTATACAATACCGGTACTCAAACATTATGGGTTTACTATACAATACCGGTACTCAAACATTATGGGTTTACTATACAATACCGGTACTCAAACATTATGGGTTTACTATACAATACCGGTACTCAAACATTATGGTTTACTATACAATACCGGTACTCAAACATTATGGGTTTACTATACAATACCGGTACTCAAACATTATGGGTTTACTATACAATACCGGTACTCAAACATTATGGGTTTACTATACAATACCGGCACTCAAACATTATGGGTTTACTATACAATACCGGTACTCAAACATTATGGGTTTACTATACAATACCGGTACTCAAACATTATGGGTTTACTATACAATACCGGCAATCAAACATTATGGGTTTACTTTACAATACCGGTACTCAAACATTATGGGTTTACTATACAATACCGGTACTCAAACATTATGGGTTTACTATACAATACCGGTACTCAAACATTATGGGTTTACTATACAATACCGGTACTCAACATTATGGGTTTACTATACAATACCGGTACTCAAACATTATGGGTTTACTATACAATACCGGTACTCAAACATTATGGGTTTACTATACAATACCGGTACTCAAACATTATGGGTTTACTATACAATACCGGTACTCAAACATTATGGGTTTACTATACAATACCGGCACTCAAACATTATGGGTTTACTATACAATACCGGTACTCAAACATTATGGGTTTACTATACAATACCGGTACTCAAACATTATGGGTTTACTATACAATACCGGTACTCAAACATTATGGGTTTACTATACAATACCGGTACTCAAACATTATGGGTTTACTATACAATACCGGTACTCAAACATTATGGGTTTACTATACAATACCGGTACTCAAACATTATGGGTTTACTATACAATACCGGTACTCAAACATTATGGGTTTACTATACAATACCGGTACTCAAACATTATGGGTATACTATACAATACCGGCACTCAAACATTATGGGTTTACTATACAATACCGGTACTCAAACATTATGGGTTTACTATACAATACCGGTACTCAAACATTATGGGTTTACTATACAATACCGGCACTCAAACATTATGGGTTTACTATACAATACCGGTACTCAAACATTATGGGTTTACTATACAATACCGGTACTCAAACATTATGGGTTTACTATACAATACCGGTACTCAAACATTATGGGTTTACTATACAATACCGGTACTCAAACATTATGGGTTTACTATACAATACCGGTACTCAAACATTATGGGTTTACTATACAATACCGGTACTCAAACATTATGGGTTTACTATACAATACCGGTACTCAAACATTATGGGTTTACTATACAATACCGGTACTCAAACATTATGGGTTTACTATACAATACCGGTACTCAAACATTATGGGTTTACTATACAATACCGGTACGCAAACATTATGGGTTTACTATATAATACCGGTACTCAAACATTATGGGTTTACTATACAATACCGGTGCTCAAACATTATGGGTTTACTATACAATACCGGCACTCAAACATTATGGGTTTACAATACAATACCGGTACTCAAACATTATGGGTTTACTATACAATACCGGTACTCAAACATTATGGGTTTACTATACAATACCGGCACTCAAACATTATGGGTTTACTATACAATACCGGTACTCAAACATTATGGGTTTACTATACAATACCGGTACTCAAACATTATGGGTTTACTATACAATACCGGTACTCAAACATTATGGGTTTACTATACAATACTGGTACTCAAACATTATGGGTTTACTATACAATACCGGCACTCAAACATTATGGGTTTACTATACAATACCGGTACTCAAACATTATGGGTTTACTATACAATACCGGTACTCAAACATTATGGGTTTACTATATAATACCGGCACTCAAACATTATGGGTTTACTATACAATACCGGTACTCAAACATTATGGGTTTACTATACAATACCGGTACTCAAACATTATGGGTTTACTATACAATACCGGTACTCAAACATTATGGGTTTACTATACAATACCGGTACTCAAACATTATGGGTTTACTATACAATACCGGTACTCAAACATTATGGGTTTACTATACAATACCGGTAATCAAACATTATGGGTTTACTATACAATACCGGTACTCAAACATTATGGGTTTACTATACAATACCGGTACTCAAACATTATGGGTTTACTATACAATATCGGCACTCAAACATTATGGGTTTACTATACAATACCGGTACTCAAACATTATGGGTTTACTATACAATACCGGTACTCAAACATTATGGGTTTACTATACAATACCGGTACTCAAACATTATGGGTTTACTATACAATACCGGTACTCAAACATTATGGGTTTACTATACAATACCGGTACTCAAACATTATGGGTTTACTATACAATACCGGTACTCAAACATTATGGGTTTACTATACAATACCGGTACTCAAACATTATGGGTTTACTATACAATACCGGTACTCAAACATTATGGGTTTACTATACAATACCGGTACTCAAACATTATGGGTTTACTATACAATACCGGCACTCAAACATTATGGGTTTACTATACAATACCGGTACTCAAACATTATGGGTTTACTATACAATACCGGTACTCAAACATTATGGGTTTACTATACAATACCGGCACTCAAACATTATGGGTTTACTATACAATACCGGTACTCAAACATTATGGGTTTACTATACAATACCGGTACTCAAACATTATGGGTTTACTATACAATACCGGTACTCAAACATTATGGGTTTACTATACAATACCGGTACTCAAACATTATGGGTTTACTATACAATACCGGTACTCAAACATTATGGGTTTACTATACAATACCGGTACTCAAACATTATGGGTTAAACTATACAATACCGGTACTCAAACATTATGGGTTTACTATACAATACCGGTACTCAAACATTATGGGTTTACTATACAATACCGGTACTCAAACATTATGGGTTTACTATACAATACCGGTACTCAAACATTATGGGTTTACTATACAATACCGGTACTCAAAACATTATGGGTTTACTATACAATACCGGTACTCAAACATTATGGGTTTACTATACAATACCGGTACTCAAACATTATGGGTTTACTATACAATACCGGCACTCAAACATTATGGGTTTACTATACAATACCGGCACTCAACATTATGGGTTTACTATACAATACCGGTACTCAAACATTATGGGTTTACTATACAATACCGGTACTCAAACATTTCTCCTGGGCGCCCTAGATGTGTGTGAATTTGTATATTTTGTTTTTCTTTATACCTGTTCGGGCTCTGTCTCGAGTCGGCCACCCCCAGCTATAGAGTATGTGTCTGAGTATATAGATGGACTAATCTAAACAATTGAAACCAGTCATTTCACAGAATGACTAAAATGTTTAGTCATTTCACGAAATGACTCGTTTGATAGTCTGACTGTAATATATATATATATATATATATATATATATATATATATATATATATATATATATATATATATATATATAGAGAGAGAGAGAGAGAGAGAGAGAGAGAGAGAGAGAGAGAGAGAGAGGGGGAGAGAGAGAGAGAGATGCCGGTAAATATTGAATATTACGTCTATCAATGACACCTCCTTCAACTATCAATCTATTAGCATAATCTCCCGCTCCAGGAACTTAATAAAGTATCCCAGAGTCCCCCCCCCCCCCCCCGCCCCCTTCCCTCCGTCTTCGCTAATTTGAGTACCCTGTAGACTTATCGTAGCTCAGTAGTAATAGTCAATCAATCAATCAATCAATCATCTTTACTTCGCAATATACATACTAACAGTATATACATTACATAAAAATACATTTTAATAAAAATTTCTAATTAAAATAATTAAATGAGAAAAGTCAAAGTAAAAGAAAAACATAGCTCTAAAAGTTAATCAATGAATGAATATCAACATACTCTTACAGAACTGCACATTATAGCTGTTGTCGTACCTCGTTATACTAAATGGTAACCTAGATAACAAATAAAGAGGTGCTCCTGCCGATTGTATATATTGGTTACGTGATCATAACTACACAAGGATACTAACCAAAGATTAAAAAACATGATATAATATTATTTTTATTAAACCATAAATTCAATGACAAATAAGAACTTTAATTAGCATTAAAATGATTGTAATTAATATTAATGTTAACACAAATAACCAACTTTGATAAAAATCGACTATAAGTATACAATTCCGAGTTACAAAATCGAGATGATAACCTGGCTCCAGGTAACAGCACGGTAGGTCGTCGAGATTCATGTCTCTGTACCCAATGAATTCTTGCTATAATTATGTCTAGTCCATTATGTGAGGCTGATATATTATACAAATCACGAAATGTATTGTGAATGTAAGTACAAAAATATCCAAGTTGTAACCACGGGAGATTGAACCTGATGATAGATGATCTGGAATGTAAAATTATTTTATAAAAACGAGTTTGTACCCGAGCCAGGTGATGTCTCATTAATAACACACCACAGGACTCGGCCGCCTCGTGGCTGCTGCCGTACGAGGGAGCACCAGTAATACGAAGCAATGCATTAGAAAAGGCAACTTCAAATGCTTTGAAAAGTGTTACTCTTAAAACATTGTTATTGTTCCATAAACAGAAGTCCGTAATCAGGTATGCAATAAGAATAAAAACGAAATAAAAACGTATTGTTTATCTACATGTTTAAAATCCCTTGAAATGCTATTAAAACTAGCGTGACATTTTTTGAGATTAAATTCAATATCGTCTTCATCCTGCAGATTCGAGCGTATTATATGTCCAAGATACTTGTATGTATCAACGACATCAAATATATCCGTACCTAGCTGTACTGTACATTCGTTATTTCTAGTGCTACGTGACTTGCATTTCATGCATTTAGATTTACCTTTATTTATTTATAAACCAAGATGTTCAAGTTCAGTAGACAAATGTTTGTAGAGATTGTCCATGGTTTCTGTAGTTCTGGCAATTAGTACTAAGTCATCAGCGTAGGCTAGGATATTCATTCTAGTTATTCCTAATTTAAAACTATGCTCTATGTTACCTATTTGTTTAATGATGTCGTCAATATACAATTTAAATAAATAGTAGTAGTATTAATAGTAGTAGTAGTAGTAGTAGTAGTAGTAGTAGTAGTAGTAGTGGTATCTATATTTGTTCTGCATCTTTATTGTTCTTACTGTTTATATCTTGCTTTTCATGTTGTTTTGTTGTTGTTGTTGTTATAGTTAGCATTGTTATTTTCTATGAGTCACACATCCTCCAAGTATCAATGTAGGCCTATTAACAAAATCTCCCGCTGAAGCAACTTGAACTAATCAATAAAGTATCCCAGAGTCTTCACGCCCCATCTTCTTCACTAATTATAAGACAAGAGAAACCTCCAATAACTATAGTACCTCAGTGTGTATGTTATTATTATTATTATTATTATTATTATTATTATTATTATTATTATTATATGTGCATGGTGGTGTGAGTGTGAGTGTGTGTGTGTGTGGCTGAGAGAGTGAGTGAGTGTGTGTGTGTGTGTGTGAGAGAGTGAGAGTGAGTGAGTGTGTGTGTGTGTGTACCTTTTGTCATTATATATATTTTGTAGTGTAATATTTGTTGTTACTAAGATAATTATGTGAACTAGTGTACTCCCTTGCATATTATCCACTATATACTATATGTCCTGTTATGGAATATATTAACCTCAACTTTAGTATATATAATGAAGTATCTCCTGAATGTCTCCATCTTAAAGGGGTAGTTCTTGTTTTGTATTTATTACTTAATTGTTAAGCTATCTTGCTAGACCTCCATCAAGCTTAAAACAACACCCCTAGACCCCCTTTCAAACTAAATGTGTACATTTTTCGGTAAAACAATTTCCCGGCCGAAGGCCGGTTCCTTAAAAAGTTACAGGCTCGCTATCGCTTGCCAGGAAATAAAAAGACACCTAACTGGCACAAAAAGGTCTTGACAATGTAATGGGGCTAAAGGTATTAAAATCACCAAACTAATAGAACGAACGTGTTAATATCTCAAAACTAATATGCTAAACATGAGGGAGAAGGGGCTCCAGGAAAAGCGACTGCCTCCCCCGTAATTACTAGACATGCTTATCGTTCAAAGTTGCCGTGGCTGCCTCCTACACGATGGCTGCCCCACAAGTTATCGCTCAATATGTCACAGTTCATCGTTCACCTCACCCTGGAAAGTTTGAGTCCTGGCTCATGAATAGATTATCTTTTTGTTATTATCCTGAGCTCTTTACGTTTTTTTATTTAGGTATCTTTAGTTTGATTTTCTTGGCATATAAACTGTATATATATATATATATATATATATATATATATATATATATATATATATATATATATATATATATATATATATATATATATACCTGTATATATGATAGAGAGAGAGAGATGATGATTAATTGTATATGTTTATTGTTTTGCAAATGTAATATATATTTCCTTATATTCCTATCACTTATTTGATGTTGTTATTTTCTTTGCAGGTGGCTGGGTTGTGCCTTTGTCCATCCATAGGTAAGTGTTTATTGTTGTTATTGTATATATATATATATATATATATATATATATATATATATATATATATATATATATATATATATATATATATTTACTGTAGATATATATATATATATATATATATATATAAATATATATATATATATATATATATATATATATATACTGTATATATATATATATATATATATATATATATATATATATATATATATATATATATATATATATATATATATTATCGATTTTTCGGTAAGGGAAGTTATGCGTTTACTCTTATTTGTTGTCTTGGTAACTTCTTTTGTTAAAGATGTGTGGTTTCCTTTTGTATTGTATGTGTGTGTGTTTGTGTTTATGAGAGAGAGAGAGAGAGAGAGAGAGAGAGAAGAGAGAGAGAGAGAGAGAGAGAGAGAGAGAGAGAGAGAGAGAGAGAGAGAGAGAGAGAGAGAGAGAGATGGTTCGTCTTATGCAAAGTGTTTTAGATAAATTGTAAACTTAATTCTCTGCGGGTCTTTATTGTTATTACAAAAGCTTCTCTCTCGACTATTTTAGTTCACGGAATCCACAGAAGTTTGGGAGTGGGGGATGGGGTGTCAGTGAAGTAAATCGATACTTGTTGTTTATGTAGGCTATCTATTTATATATTCCTATTTCAACCTATCTATCGTACTATTTTTCCACACACACACACACACACACACACACACATAC